>CM054804.1:34142782-34162867 GCA_028984105.1 Lavandula angustifolia
GATCGAGCTTTTGGTGAGGTACATTCAATGACGGACGCAAAGTATCGATGACACGCGTTACGATGCTTCTAGCTATGCTATTTCAAACCCGTAAATGCATAATCCGACGGACGAGAGCCAACATATGGTGGTAGAACTCTGAGTTAGCTTCGCAACGATGCAAAAATGGGGTCAAATGGATGAGAAATAAGGGAGATATGGTGCAAAAAGCGACGCCTACCGGAAAGGCGTAAGGTTTTCGGGCCCAACGTGCTGCGGTTTCTCGATTTCGGTCATATCTCCCTCGTTAGCCATCGGATTGACCCCGTTCTAATGGATTCGTGAAGCTAGCTCGCAGAAGTAAAACCTTCTATCCGTAAAACTTAGGAGATCGGGCTTTTGGTGAGGTACATTCAATGACGAACGCGAAGCATCAACAACACGCGTTACGGTGCTTCTAGCTATACTGTTTCAAACCCGTAAATGCGTAATCCAATAGACGAGCCAACATATGGTGGTAGACCTCCGAGTTAGCTTCGTAACGATGCAAAAACGAGGTCAAATGGATGAGAAATAAGGGAGATATGGTGCAAAAGCGGACGCCTACCGGAAAGGCGTAAGGTTTTCGGGCCCAACTTGCGCGGTTTCTCGATTTCGGTCATATCTCCCTCGTTAGTCATCGGATTGACTCCGTTCTAATGGATTCGTGAAGCTAGCTCGCAGAAGTAAAACCTTCTATCCGTAAAGCGAGGAGATCGGGCTTTTGGTGAGGTACATTCAATGACGAACGCGAAGCATCAACAACACGCGTTACGGTGCTTCTAGCTATCTGGTTTCAAACCCGTAAATGCGTAATCCGATAGACAGAGCCAACATATGGTGGTAGACCTCTCGAGTTAGCTTCGTAACGATGCAAAAACGAGGTCAAATGGATGAGAAATAAGGGAGATATGGTGCAAAAAGCGACGCCTACCGGAAGGCGTAAGGTTTTCGGGCCCATCGTGCGCGGTTTCTCGATTTCGGTCATATCTCCCTCGTTAGCCATCGGATTGACCCCGTTCTAATGGATTCGTGAAGCTAGCTCGCAGAAGTAAAACCTTCTATCCGTAAAACTTAGGAGATCGGGCTTTTGGTGAGGTACATTCAATGACGAACGCGAAGCATCAACAACACGCGTTACAGTGCTTCTAGCTATCTTGTTTCAAACCCGTAAATGCGTAATCCGATAGGACAGAGCCAACATATGGTGGTAGACCTCTGAGTTAGCTTCGCAACGATGCAAAAACGGGGTCAAATGCATGAGAAATAAGGGAGATATGGTGCAAAAAGCAGACGCCTACCGGAAAGGCGTAAGGTTTTCGGGCCCAACGTGCGCGGTTTCTCGATTTCGGTCATATCTCCCTTGTTAGCCATCGGATTGACCCCGTTCTAATGGATTCGTGAAGCTAGCTGGCGAAGTAAAACCTTCTATCCGTAAAACGAGGAGATCGGGATTTTGGTGAGGTACATTCAATGACGAACGCGAAGCATCAACAACACGCGTTATAATGCTTCTAGTTGTGCTGTTTTGAACCCGTAAATGCATAATCCGAAGGACAGAGCCAACATGTGGTGGTAGAACTCTGAGTTAGCTTCGCAATGACGCAAAAACGGGGTTAAATGGATCAGAAACGAGGGAGATATGGAGCAAAATGCAGACGCCTACCGGAAAGGCGTAAGGTTTTTGGGCCCAACTTGCGTAGTTTCCTGATTTCAAACATATCTCCCTCGTTAGTCATCGGATTGACCCCGTTCTGATGGATTCGCTAAGCTAACTCGCAGACGTAACAACTTCTATTGGTAAACCGAGGAGATCGAGCTTTTGGTGAGGTGCATTCAATGACGGACGCAAAGCATCGATGACACGCATTGCGGTGCTTCTAGCTATCTTTGTTTCAAACCCGTAAATACGTAATCCGACGGACGGAGTCAACATATGGTGGTAGACCTCCGAGTTAGCTTCGTAACGATGCAAAAACGAGGTCAAATGGATGAGAAATAAGGGAGATATGGTGCAAAAGCGGACGCCTACCGGAAAGGCGTAAGGTTTTCGGGCCCAACGTGCGCGGTTTCTCGATTTCGGTCATATCTCCCTCGTTAGCCATCGGATTGACCCCGTTCTAATGGATTCGTGAAGCTAGCTCGCAGAAGTAAAACCTTCTATCCGTAAAACTTAGGAGATCGGGCTTTTGGTGAGGTACATTCAATGACGAACGGCGAATCAACAACACGCGTTACGGTGCTTCTAGCTATACTTGTTTCAAACCCGTAAATGCGTAATCCAATAGACAGAGCCAACATATGGTGGTAGACCTCCGAGTTAGCTTCGTAACGATGCAAAAACGAGGTCAAATGGATGAGAAATAAGGGAGATATGGTGCAAAAGCGACGCCTACCGGAAAGGCGTAAGGTTTTCGGGCCCAACTTGCGCGGTTTCTCGATTTCGGTCATATCTCCCTCGTTAGTCATCGGATTGACTCCGTTCTAATGGATTCGTGAAGCTAGCTCGCAGAAGTAAAACCTTCTATCCGTAAAACCGAGGAGATCGGGCTTTTGGTGAGGTACATTCAATGACGAACGCGAAGCATCAACAACACGCGTTACGAGTGCTTCTAGCTATACTTGTTTCAAACCCGTAAATGCGTAATCCGATAGACAGAGCCAACATATGGTGGTAGACCTCTCGAGTTAGCTTCGTAACGATGCAAAAACGAGGTCAAATGGATGAGAAATAAGGGAGATATGGTGCAAAAAGCGTACGCCTACCGGAAAGGCGTAAGGTTTTCGGGCCCATCGTGCGCGGTTTCTCGATTTCGGTCATATCTCCCTCGTTAGCCATCGGATTGACCCCGTTCTAATGGATTCGTGAAGCTAGCTGGCAGAAGTAAAACCTTCTATCCGTAAAACTGAGGAGATCGGGATTTTGGTGAGGTACATTCAATGACGAACGCGAAGCATCAACAACACGCGTTATAATGCTTCTAGTTGTGCTGTTTTGAACCCGTAAATGCATAATCCGAAGGACGACGAGCCAACATGTGGTGGTAGAACTCTGAGTTAGCTTCGCAATGACGCAAAAACGGGGTTAAATGGATCAGAAACGAGGGAGATATGGAGCAAAATGCAGACGCCTACCGGAAAGGCGTAAGGTTTTTGGGCCCAACTTGCGTAGTTTCCTGATTTCAAACATATCTCCCTCGTTAGTCATCGGATTGACCCCGTTCTAATGGATTCGCTAAGCTAACTCGCAGACGTAACAACTTATGTTGGTAAAACTGAGGAGATCGAGCTTTTGGTGAGGTACATTCAATGACGGACGCAAAGTATCGATGACATGCGTTACAGTGCTTCTAGCTATGCTATTTCAAACCCGTAAATGCATAATCCGACGGACAGAGCCAACATATGGTGGTAGAACTCTGAGTTAGCTTCGCAACGATGCAAAAATGGGGTCAAATGGATGAGAAATAAGGGAGATATGGTGCAAAAAGCAGACGCCTACCGGAAAGGCGTAAGGTTTTCGGGCCCAACGTGCGCAGTTTCTCGATTTCGGTCATATCTCCCTCGTTAGCCATCGGATTGACCCCGTTCTAATGGATTCGTGAAGCTAGCTCGCAGAAGTAAAACCTTCTATCCGTAAAACTTAGGAGATCGGGCTTTTGGTGAGGTACATTCAATGACGAACGCGAAGCATCAACAACACGCGTTACGGTGCTTCTAGCTATGCTTGTTTCAAACCCGTAAATGCGTAATCCAATAGGACGAGCCAACATATGGTGGTAGACCTCTGAGTTAGCTTCGCAACGATGCAAAAACGGGGTCAAATGGATGAGAAATAAGGGAGATATGGTGCAAAAAGCAGACGCCTGCCGGAAAGGCGTAATGTTTTCGGGCCCAACTTGCGCGGTTTCTCGATTTCGGTCATATCTCCCTCGTTAGTCATCGGATTGACCCCGTTCTAATGGATTCGTGAAGCTAGCTCGCAGAAGTAAAACCTTCTATCCGTAAAACGAGGAGATCGGGCTTTTGGTGAGGTACATTCAATGACGAACGCGAAGCATCAACAACACGCAGTTACGGTGCTTCTAGCTATACTGTTTCAAACCCGTAAATGCGTAATCCGATGAGACAGAGCCAACATATGGTGGTAGACCTCTGAGTTAGCTTCGTAACGATGCAAAAACGAGGTCAAATGGATGAGAAATAAGGGAGATATGGTGCAAAAGCGGACGCCTACCGGAAAGGCGTAAGGTTTTCGGGCCCATCGTGCGCGGTTTCTCGATTTCGGTCATATCTCCCTCGTTAGCCATCGGATTGACCCCGTTCTAATGGATTCGTGAAGCTAGCTCGCAGAAGTAAAACCTTCTATCCGTAAAACTTAGGAGATCGGGCTTTTGGTGAGGTACATTCAATGACGAACGCGAAGCATCAACAACACGCGTTACGGTGCTTCTAGCTATCTTGTTTCAAACCCGTAAATGCGTAATCCGATAGACGAGCCAACATATGGTGGTAGACCTCTCGAGTTAGCTTCGCAACGATGCAAAAACGGGGTCAAATGCATGAGAAATAAGGGAGATATGGTGCAAAAAGCGGACGCCTACCGGAAAGGCGTAAGGTTTTCGGGCCCAACGTGCGCGGTTTCTCGATTTCGGTCATATCTCCCTTGTTAGCCATCGGATTGACCCCGTTCTAATGGATTCGTGAAGCTAGCTGGCGAAGTAAAACCTTCTATCCGTAAAACGAGGAGATCGGGATTTTGGTGAGGTACATTCAATGACGAACGCGAAGCATCAACAACACGCGTTATAATGCTTCTAGTTGTGCTGTTTTGAACCCGTAAATGCATAATCCGAAGGACGAGCCAACATGTGGTGGTAGAACTCTGAGTTAGCTTCGCAATGACGCAAAAACGGGGTTAAATGGATCATAAACGAGGGAGATATGGAGCAAAATGCGACGCCTACCGGAAAGGCGTAAGGTTTTTGGGCCCAACTTGCGTAGTTTCCCCGATTTCAAACATATCTCCCTCGTTAGTCATCGGATTGACCCCGTTCCGATGGATTCGCTAAGCTAACTCGCAGACGTAACAACTTCTATTGGTAAACCGAGGAGATCGAGCTTTTGGTGAGGTGCATTCAATGACGGACGCAAAGCATCGATGACACGCATTGCGGTGCTTCTAGCTATGCTTTGTTTCAAACCCGTAAATACGTAATCCGACGGACGAGTCAACATATGGTGGTAGACCTCTCGAGTTAGCTTCGTAACGATGCAAAAACGAGGTCAAATGGATGAGAAATAAGGGAGATATGGTGCAAAAAGCGTACGCCTACCGGAAAGGCGTAAGGTTTTCGGGCCCAACTTGCGCGGTTTCTCGATTTCGGTCATATCTCCCTCGTTAGCCATCGGATTGACCCCGTTCTAATGGATTCGTGAAGCTAGCTCGCAGAAGTAAAACCTTCTATCCGTAAAACTTAGGAGATCGGGCTTTTGGTGAGGTACATTCAATGACGAACGCGAAGCATCAACAACACGCGTTACGGTGCTTCTAGCTATCTTGTTTCAAACCCGTAAATGCGTAATCCAATAGGACAGAGCCAACATATGGTGGTAGACCTCTGAGTTAGCTTCGTAACGATGTAAAAACGAGGTCAAATGGATGAGAAATAAGGGAGATATGGTGCAAAAAGCGACGCCTACCGGAAAGGCGTAAGGTTTTCGGGCCCAACTTGCGCGGTTTCTCGATTTCGGTCATATCTCCCTCGTTAGTCATCGGATTGACTCCGTTCTAATGGTTTCGTGAAGCTAGCTCGCAGAAGTAAAACCTTCTATCCGTAAAACCGAGGAGATCGGGCTTTTGGTGAGGTACATTCAATGACGAACGCGAAGCATCAACAACACGCGTTACGGTGCTTCTAGCTATACTTGTTTCAAACCCGTAAATGCGTAATCCGAGAGACGAGCCAACATATGGTGGTAGACCTCTGAGTTAGCTTCGTAACGATGCAAAAACGAGGTCAAATGGATGAGAAATAAGGGAGATATGGTGCAAAAAGCGAGCCCTACCGGAAAGGCGTAAGGTTTTCGGGCCCAACTTGCGCGGTTTCTCGATTTCGGTCATATCTCCCTCGTTAGTCATCGGATTGACTCCGTTCTAATGGTTTCGTGAAGCTAGCTCGCAGAAGTAAAACCTTCTATCCGTAAAACTGAGGAGATCGGGCTTTTGGTGAGGTACATTCAATGACGAACGCGAAGCATCAACAACACGCGTTACAGTGCTTCTAGCTATACTGTTTCAAACCCGTAAATGCGTAATCCAATAGACAGAGCCAACATATGGTGGTAGACCTCTCGAGTTAGCTTCGTAACGATGTAAAAACGAGGTCAAATGGATGAGAAATAAGGGAGATATGGTGCAAAAAGCAGACGCCTACCGGAAAGGCGTAAGGTTTTCGGGCCCAACTTGCGCGGTTTCTCGATTTCGGTCATATCTCCCTCGTTAGTCATCGGATTGACTCCGTTCTAATGGTTTCGTGAAGCTAGCTCGCAGAAGTAAAACCTTCTATCCGTAAAACGAGGAGATCGGGCTTTTGGTGAGGTACATTCAATGACGAACGCGAAGCATCAACAACACGCGTTACGGTGCTTCTAGCTATCTTTGTTTCAAACCCGTAAATGCGTAATCCGATAGACAGAGCCAACATATGGTGGTAGACCTCTGAGTTAGCTTCGTAACGATGCAAAAACGAGGTCAAATGGATGAGAAATAAGGGAGATATGGTGCAAAAAGCGGACGCCCTACCGGAAAGGCGTAAGGTTTTCGGGCCCAACTTGCGCGGTTTCTCGATTTCGGTCATATCTCCCTCGTTAGTCATCGGATTGACTCCGTTCTAATGGTTTCGTGAAGCTAGCTCGCAGAAGTAAAACCTTCTATCCGTAAAACGAGGAGATCGGGCTTTTGGTGAGGTACATTCAATGACGAACGCGAAGCATCAACAACACGCGTTACAGTGCTTCTAGCTATACTGTTTCAAACCCGTAAATGCGTAATCCAATAGACAGAGCCAACATATGGTGGTAGACCTCTGAGTTAGCTTCGTAACGATGTAAAAACGAGGTCAAATGGATGAGAAATAAGGGAGATATGGTGCAAAAAGCAGACGCCTACCGGAAAGGCGTAAGGTTTTCGGGCCCAACTTGCGCGGTTTCTCGATTTCGGTCATATCTCCCTCGTTAGTCATCGGATTGACTCCGTTCTAATGGTTTCGTGAAGCTAGCTCGCAGAAGTAAAACCTTCTATCCGTAAAACTGAGGAGATCGGGCTTTTGGTGAGGTACATTCAATGACGAACGCGAAGCATCAACAACACGCGTTACGGTGCTTCTAGCTATCTTGTTTCAAACCCGTAAATGCGTAATCCGATGGACAGAGCCAACATATGGTGGTAGACCTCTGAGTTAGCTTCGTAACGATGCAAAAACGAGGTCAAATGGATGAGAAATAAGGGAGATATGGTGCAAAAAGCGAACGCCTACCGGAAAGGCGTAAGGTTTTCGGGCCCAACTTGCGCGGTTTCTCGATTTCGGTCATATCTCCCTCGTTAGTCATCGGATTGACTCCGTTCTAATGGTTTCGTGAAGCTAGCTCGCAGAAGTAAAACCTTCTATCCGTAAAAGCGAGGAGATCGGGCTTTTGGTGAGGTACATTCAATGACGAACGCGAAGCATCAACAACACGCGTTACGGTGCTTCTAGCTATCCTGTTTCAAACCCGTAAATGCGTAATCCGATAGACAGAGCCAACATATGGTGGTAGACCTCTCGAGTTAGCTTCGTAACGATGCAAAAACGAGGTCAAATGGATGAGAAATAAGGGAGATATGGTGCAAAAAGCGTACGCCTACCGGAAGGCGTAAGGTTTTCGGGCCCATCGTGCGCGGTTTCTCGATTTCGGTCATATCTCCCTCGTTAGCCATCGGATTGACCCCGTTCTAATGGATTCGTGAAGCTAGCTGGCAGAAGTAAAACCTTCTATCCGTAAAACTGAGGAGATCGGGATTTTGGTGAGGTACATTCAATGACGAACGCGAAGCATCAACAACACGCGTTATAATGCTTCTAGTTGTGCTGTTTTGAACCCGTAAATGCATAATCCGAAGGACAGAGCCAACATGTGGTGGTAGAACTCTGAGTTAGCTTCGCAATGACGCAAAAACGAGGTTAAATGGATCAGAAACGAGGGAGATATGGAGCAAAATGCGGACGCCTACCGGAAAGGCGTAAGGTTTTTTGGGCCCAACTTGCGTAGTTTCCTGATTTCAAACATATCTCCCTCGTTAGTCATCGGATTGACCCCGTTCTAATGGATTCGCTAAGCTAACTCGCAGACGTAACAACTTCTATTGGTAAAACTGAGGAGATCGAGCTTTTGGTGAGGTGCATTCAATGACGGACGCAAAGCATCGATGACACGCATTGCAGTGCTTCTAGCTATGCTGTTTCAAACCCGTAAATACGTAATCCGACAGACAGAGTCAACATATGGTGGTAGACCTCTGAGTTAGCTTCGTAACGATGCAAAAACGAGGTCAAATGGATGAGAAATAAGGGAGATATGGTGCAAAAAGCAGACGCCTACCGGAAAGGCGTAAGGTTTTCGGGCCCAACGTGCGCGGTTTCTCGATTTCGGTCATATCTCCCTCGTTAGCCATCGGATTGACCCCGTTCTAATGGATTCGTGAAGCTAGCTCGCAGAAGTAAAACCTTCTATCCGTAAAACTTAGGAGATCGGGCTTTTGGTGAGGTACATTCAATGACGAACGCGAAGCATCAACAACACGCGTTACAGTGCTTCTAGCTATACTGTTTCAAACCCGTAAATGCGTAATCCAATAGACAGAGCCAACATATGGTGGTAGACCTCTGAGTTAGCTTCGTAACGATGCAAAAACGAGGTCAAATGGATGAGAAATAAGGGAGATATGGTGCAAAAAGCAGACGCCTACCGGAAAGGCGTAAGGTTTTCGGGCCCAACTTGCGCGGTTTCTCGATTTCGGTCATATCTCCCTCGTTACTCATCGGATTGACTCCGTTCTAATGGATTCGTGAAGCTAGCTCGCAGAAGTAAAACCTTCTATCCGTAAAACCGAGGAGATCGGGCTTTTGGTGAGGTACATTCAATGACGAACGCGAAGCATCAACAACACGCGTTACGGTGCTTCTAGCTATCCTGTTTCAAACCCGTAAATGCGTAATCCGATGGACAGAGCCAACATATGGTGGTAGACCTCTCGAGTTAGCTTCGTAACGATGCAAAAACGAGGTCAAATGGATGAGAAATAAGGGAGATATGGTGCAAAAAGCGTACGCCTACCGGAAAGGCGTAAGGTTTTCGGGCCCATCGTGCGCGGTTTCTCGATTTCGGTCATATCTCCCTCGTTAGCCATCGGATTGACCCCGTTCTAATGGATTCGTGAAGCTAGCTCGCGAAGTAAAACCTTCTATCCGTAAAACTTAGGAGATCGGGCTTTTGGTGAGGTACATTCAATGACGAACGCGAAGCATCAACAACACGCGTTACGGTGCTTCTAGCTATCTTGTTTCAAACCCGTAAATGCGTAATCCGATAGACGAGCCAACATATGGTGGTAGACCTCCGAGTTAGCTTCGCAACGATGCAAAAACGGGGTCAAATGCATGAGAAATAAGGGAGATATGGTGCAAAAAAGCGGACGCCTACCGGAAGGGCGTAAGGTTTTCGGGCCCATCGTGCGCGGTTTCTCGATTTCGGTCATATCTCCCTCGTTAGCCATCGGATTGACCCCGTTCTAATGGATTCGTGAAGCTAGCTCGCGAAGTAAAACCTTCTATCCGCAAAACTTAGGAGATCGGGCTTTTGGTGAGGTACATTCAATGACGAACGCGAAGCATCAACAACACGCGTTACGGTGCTTCCAGCTATCTTGTTTCAAACCCGTAAATGCGTAATCCGATAGACGAGAGCCAACATATGGTGGTAGACCCCCGAGTTAGCTTCGCAACGATGCAAAAACGGGGTCAAATGGATGAGAAATAAGGGAGATATGGTGCAAAAGCGTACGCCTACCGGAAAGGCGTAAGGTTTTCGGGCCCAACGTGCGCGGTTTCTCAATTTCGATCATATCTCCCTTGTTAGCCATCGGATTGACCCCGTTCTAATGGATTCGTGAAGCTAGCTCGCAGAAGTAAAACCTTCTATCCGTAAAACTGAGGAGATCGGGATTTTGGTGAGGTACATTCAATGACGAATGCGAAGCATCAACAACACGCGTTATAATGCTTCTAGTTGTGCTTGTTTTGAACCCGTAAATGCATAATCCGAAGGACAGAGCCAACATGTGGTGGTAGAACTCTGAGTTAGCTTCGCAATGACGCAAAAACGGGGTTAAATGGATCAGAAACGAGGGAGATATGGAGCAAAATGCAGACGCCTACCGGAAAGGCGTAAGGTTTTTGGGCCCAACTTGCGTAGTTTCTCGATTTCAAACATATCTCCCTCGTTAGTCATCGGATTGACCCCGTTCTGATGGATTCGCTAAGCTAACTCGCAGACGTAACAACTTCTATTGGTAAAACTGAGGAGATCGAGCTTTTGGTGAGGTGCATTCAATGACGGACGCAAAGCATCGATGACACGCATTGCGGTGCTTCTAGCTATGCTTGTTTCAAACCCGTAAATACGTAATCCGACGGACGAGTCAACATATGGTGGTAGACCTCTCGAGTTAGCTTCGTAACGATGCAAAAACGAGGTCAAATGGATGAGAAATAAGGGAGATATGGTGCAAAAAGCGCACGCCTACCGGAAAGGCGTAAGGTTTTCGGGCCCAACGTGCGCGGTTTCTCGATTTCGGTTATATCTCCCTCGTTAGCCATCGGATTGACCCCGTTCTAATGGATTCGTGAAGCTAGCTCGCAGAAGTAAAACCTTCTATCCGTAAAACTTAGGAGATCGGGCTTTTGGTGAGGTACATTCAATGACGAACGCGAAGCATCAACAACACGCGTTACAGTGCTTCTAGCTATACTGTTTCAAACCCGTAAATGCGTAATCCAATAGACAGAGCCAACATATGGTGGTAGACCTCTGAGTTAGCTTCGTAACGATGCAAAAACGAGGTCAAATGGATGAGAAATAAGGGAGATATGGTGCAAAAAGCAGACGCCTACCGGAAAGGCGTAAGGTTTTCGGGCCCAACTTGCGCGGTTTCTCGATTTCGGTCATATCTCCCTCGTTAGTCATCGGATTGACTCCGTTCTAATGGATTCGTGAAGCTAGCTCGCAGAAGTAAAACCTTCTATCCGTAAAACTGAGGAGATCGGGCTTTTGGTGAGGTACATTCAATGACGAACGCGAAGCATCAACAACACGCGTTACAGTGCTTCTAGCTATACTGTTTCAAACCCGTAAATGCGTAATCCGATAGACAGAGCCAACATATGGTGGTAGACCTCTGAGTTAGCTTCGTAACGATGCAAAAACGAGGTCAAATGGATGAGAAATAAGGGAGATATGGTGCAAAAAGCAGACGCCTACCGGAAAGGCGTAAGGTTTTCGGGCCCATCGTGCGCGGTTTCTCGATTTCGGTCATATCTCCCTCGTTAGCCATCGGATTGACCCCGTTCTAATGGATTCGTGAAGCTAGCTCGCAGAAGTAAAACCTTCTATCCGTAAAACTTAGGAGATCGGGCTTTTGGTGAGGTACATTCAATGACGAACGCGAAGCATCAACAACACGCGTTACAGTGCTTCTAGCTATACTGTTTCAAACCCGTAAATGCGTAATCCGATAGACAGAGCCAACATATGGTGGTAGACCTCTGAGTTAGCTTCGCAACGATGCAAAAACGGGGTCAAATGCATGAGAAATAAGGGAGATATGGTGCAAAAAGCAGACGCCTACCGAAAAGGCGTAAGGTTTTCGGGCCCATCGTGCGCGGTTTCTCGATTTCGGTCATATCTCCCTCGTTAGCCATCGGATTGACCCCGTTCTAATGGATTCGTGAAGCTAGCTCGCAGAAGTAAAACCTTCTATCCGCAAAACTTAGGAGATCGGGCTTTTGGTGAGGTACATTCAATGACGAACGCGAAGCATCAACAACACGCGTTACAGTGCTTCCAGCTATACTGTTTCAAACCCGTAAATGCGTAATCCGATAGACAGAGCCAACATATGGTGGTAGACCCCTGAGTTAGCTTCGCAACGATGCAAAAACGGGGTCAAATGGATGAGAAATAAGGGAGATATGGTGCAAAAAGCAGACGCCTACCGGAAAGGCGTAAGGTTTTCGGGCCCAACGTGCGCGGTTTCTCAATTTCGATCATATCTCCCTTGTTAGCCATCGGATTGACCCCGTTCTAATGGATTCGTGAAGCTAGCTCGCAGAAGTAAAACCTTCTATCCGTAAAACTGAGGAGATCGGGATTTTGGTGAGGTACATTCAATGACGAACGCGAAGCATCAACAACACGCGTTATAATGCTTCTAGTTGTGCTGTTTTGAACCCGTAAATGCATAATCCGAAGGACGAGCCAACATGTGGTGGTAGAACTCCGAGTTAGCTTCGCAATGACGCAAAAACGGGGTTAAATGGATGAGAAACGAGGGAGATATGGAGCAAAATGCGGACGCCTACCGGAAAGGCGTAAGGTTTTTGGGGCCCAACTTGCGTAGTTTCCCGATTTCAAACATATCTCCCTCGTTAGTCATCGGATTGACCCCGTTCCGATGGATTCGCTAAGCTAACTCGCAGACGTAACAACTTCTATTGGTAAAACGAGGAGATCGAGCTTTTGGTGAGGTGCATTAAATGACGGACGCAAAGCATCGATGACACGCATTGCGGTGCTTCTAGCTATGCTTTGTTTCAAACCCGTAAATACGTAATCCGACGAGACGAGTCAACATATGGTGGTAGACCTCCGACTTAGCTTCGTAACGATGCAAAAACGAGGTCAAATGGATGAGAAATAAGGGAGATATGGTGCAAAAAGCGACGCCTACCGGAAAGGCGTAAGGTTTTCGGGCCCAACGTGCGCGGTTTCTCGATTTCGGTTATATCTCCCTCGTTAGCCATCGGATTGACCCCGTTCTAATGGATTCGTGAAGCTAGCTCGCAGAAGTAAAACCTTCTATCCGTAAAACTTAGGAGATCGGGCTTTTGGTGAGGTACATTCAATGACGAACGCGAAGCATCAACAACACGCGTTACGGTGCTTCTAGCTATACTTGTTTCAAACCCGTAAATGCGTAATCCAATAGACGAGCCAACATATGGTGGTAGACCTCTCGAGTTAGCTTCGTAACGATGCAAAAACGAGGTCAAATGGATGAGAAATAAGGGAGATATGGTGCAAAAAGCGGACGCCTACCGGAAAGGCGTAAGGTTTTCGGGCCCAACTTGCGCGGTTTCTCGATTTCGGTCATATCTCCCTCGTTAGTCATCGGATTGACTCCGTTCTAATGGATTCGTGAAGCTAGCTCGCAGAAGTAAAACCTTCTATCCGTAAAACCGAGGAGATCGGGCTTTTGGTGAGGTACATTCAATGACGAAGGCGAAGCATCAACAACACGCGTTACGGTGCTTCTAGCTATACTGTTTCAAACCCGTAAATGCGTAATCCGATGGACGGAGCCAACATATGGTGGTAGACCTCCGAGTTAGCTTCGTAACGATGCAAAAACGAGGTCAAATCGATGAGAAATAAGGGAGATATGGTGCAAAAGCGACGCCTACCGGAAAGGCGTAAGGTTTTCGGGCCCATCGTGCGCGGTTTCTCGATTTCGGTCATATCTCCCTCGTTAGCCATCGGATTGACCCCGTTCTAATGGATTCGTGAAGCTAGCTCGCGAAGTAAAACCTTCTATCCGTAAAACTTAGGAGATCGGGCTTTTGGTGAGGTACATTCAATGACGAACGCGAAGCATCAACAACACGCGTTACAGTGCTTCTAGCTATACTGTTTCAAACCCGTAAATGCGTAATCCGATAGACAGAGCCAACATATGGTGGTAGACCTCTGAGTTAGCTTCGCAACGATGCAAAAACGGGGTCAAATGGATGAGAAATAAGGGAGATATGGTGCAAAAAGCAGACGCCTACCGGAAAGGTGTAAGGTTTTCGGGCCCAACGTGCGCGGTTTCTCGATTTCGGTCATATCTCCCTTGTTAGCCATCGGATTGACCCCGTTCTAATGGATTCGTGAAGCTAGCTCGTAGAAGTAAAACCTTCTATCCGTAAAACTGAGGAGATCGGGATTTTGGTGAGGTACATTCAATGACGAACGCGAAGCATCAACAACACGCGTTATAATGCTTCTAGTTGTGCTGTTTCGAACCCGTAAATGCATAATCCGAAGGACAGAGCCAACATGTGGTGGTAGAACTCTGAGTTAGCTTCGCAATGACGCAAAAACGGGGTTAAATGGATCAGAAACGAGGGAGATATGGAGCAAAATGCAGACGCCTATCGGAAAGGCGTAAGGTTTTTGGGCCCAACTTGCGTAGTTTCTCGATTTCAAACATATCTCCCTCGTTAGTCATCGGATTGACCCCGTTCTGATGGATTCGCTAAGCTAACTCGCAGACGTAACAACTTCTATTGGTAAAACTGAGGAGATCGAGCTTTTGGTGAGGTGCATTCAATGACGGACGCAAAGCATCGATGACACGCATTGTAGTGCTTCTAGCTATGCTTGTTTCAAACCCGTAAATGCGTAATCCGACGAGACGAGTCAACATATGGTGGTAGACCTCCGAGTTAGCTTCGTAACGATGCAAAAACGAGGTCAAATGGATGAGAAATAAGGGAGATATGGTGCAAAAAGCAGACGCCTACCGGAAAGGCGTAAGGTTTTCGGGCCCAACGTGCGCGGTTTCTCGATTTCGGTCATATCTCCCTCGTTAGCCATCGGATTGACCCCGTTCTAATGGATTCGTGAAGCTAGCTCGCAGAAGTAAAACCTTCTATCCGTAAAACGAGGAGATCGGGCTTTTGGTGAGGTACATTCAATGACGAACGCGAAGCATCAACAACACGCGTTACGGTGCTTCTAGCTATCTTGGTTTCAAACCCGTAAATGCGTAATCCGACGGACAGAGCCAACATATGGTGGTAGACCTCCGAGTTAGCTTCGCAACGATGCAAAAACGGGGTCAAATGGATGAGAAATAAGGGAGATATGGTGCAAAAAGCAGACGCCTACCGGAAAGGCGTAAGGTTTTCGGGCCCAACGTGCGCGGTTTCTCGATTTCGGTCATATCTCCCTTGTTAGCCATCGGATTGACCCCGTTCTAATGGATTCGTGAAGCTAGCTCGCAGAAGTAAAACCTTCTATCCGTAAAACTGAGGAGATCGGGATTTTGGTGAGGTACATTCAATGACGAACGCAAAGCATCAACAACACGCGTTATAATGCTTCTAGTTGTGATGTTTCGAACCCGTAAATGCATAATCCGAAGGACGAGCCAACATGTGGTGGTAGAACTCCGAGTTAGCTTCGCAACGACGCAAAAACGGGGTTAAATGGATCAGAAACGAGGGAGATATGGAGCAAAATGCATACGCCTACCGGAAAGGCGTAAGGTTTTTGGGCCCAACTTGCGTAGTTTCCTGATTTCAAACATATCTCCCTCGTTAGTCATCGGATTGACCCCGTTCTGATGGATTCGCTAAGCTAACTCGCAGACGTAACAACTTCTATTGGTAAAACTGAGGAGATCGAGCTTTTGGTGAGGTGCATTCAATGACGGACGCAAAGCATCGATGACACGCATTGCAGTGCTTCTAGCTATGCTGTTTCAAACCCGTAAATACGTAATCCGACAGACAGAGTCAACATATGGTGGTAGACCTCTGAGTTAGCTTCGTAACGATGCAAAAACAAGGTCAAATGGATGAGAAATAAGGGAGATATGGTGCAAAAAGCAGACGCCTACCGGAAAGGCGTAAGGTTTTCGGGCCCAACGTGCGCGGTTTCTCGATTTCGGTCATATCTCCCTCGTTAGCCATCGGATTGACCCCGTTCTAATGGATTCGTGAAGCTAGCTCGCAGAAGTAAAACCTTCTATCCGTAAAACTTAGGAGATCGGGCTTTTGGTGAGGTACATTCAATGACGAACGCGAAGCATCAACAACACGCGTTATAGTGCTTCTAGCTATACTGTTTCAAACCCGTAAATGCGTAATCCAATAGACAGAGCCAACATATGGTGGTAGACCTCCGAGTTAGCTTCGTAACGATGCAAAAACGAGGTCAAATGGATGAGAAATAAGGGAGATATGGTGCAAAAAGCGTACGCCTACCGGAAAGACGTAAGGTTTTCGGGCCCAACTTGCGCGGTTTCTCGATTTCGGTCATATCTCCCTCGTTAGTCATCGGATTGACTCCGTTCTAATGGATTCGTGAAGCTAGCTCGCAGAAGTAAAACCTTCTATCCGTAAAACTGAGGAGATCGGGCTTTTGGTGAGGTACATTCAATGACGAAGGCGAAGCATCAACAACACGCGTTACGGTGCTTCTAGCTATACTTGTTTCAAACCCGTAAATGCGTAATCCGATAGACAGAGCCAACATATGGTGGTAGACCTCTCGAGTTAGCTTCGTAACGATGCAAAAACGAGGTCAAATGGATGAGAAATAAGGGAGATATGGTGCAAAAAGCAGACGCCTACCGGAAAGGCGTAAGGTTTTCGGGCCCATCGTGCGCGGTTTCTCGATTTCGGTCATATCTCCCTCGTTAGCCATCGGATTGACCCCGTTCTAATGGATTCGTGAAGCTAGCTCGCAAAGTAAAACCTTCTATCCGTAAAACTTAGGAGATCGGGCTTTTGGTGAGGTACATTCAATGACGAACGCGAAGCATCAACAACACGCGTTACGGTGCTTCTAGCTATATTGTTTCAAACCCGTAAATGCGTAATCCGATAGACGAGCCAACATATGGTGGTAGACCTCCGAGTTAGCTTCGCAACGATGCAAAAACGGGGTCAAATGGATGAGAAATAAGGGAGATATGGTGCAAAAAGCGTACGCCTACCGGAAAGGTGTAAGGTTTTCGGGCCCAACGTGTGCGGTTTCTCGATTTCGGTCATATCTCCCTTGTTAGCCATCGGATTGACCCCGTTCTAATGGATTCGTGAAGCTAGCTCGCGAAGTAAAACCTTCTCTCCGTAAAACGAGGAGATCGGGATTTTGGTGAGGTACATTCAATGACGAACGCGAAGCATCAACAACACGCGTTATAATGCTTCTAGTTGTGCTTGTTTCGAACCCGTAAATGCATAATCCGAAGGACGAGCCAACATGTGGTGGTAGAACTCCGAGTTAGCTTCGCAATGACGCAAAAACGGGGTTAAATGGATCGAGAAACGAGGGAGATATGGAGCAAAATGCGGACGCCTACCGGAAAGGCGTAAGGTTTTTGGGCCCAACTTGCGTAGTTTCCTGATTTCAAACATATCTCCCTCGTTAGTCATCGGATTGACCCCGTTCTGATGGATTCGCTAAGCTAACTCGCAGACGTAACAACTTCTATTGGTAAACCGAGGAGATCGAGCTTTTGGTGAGGTGCATTCAATGACGGACGCAAAGCATCGATGACACGCATTGTAGTGCTTCTAGCTATGCTTGTTTCAAACCCGTAAATGCGTAATCCGACGGACGAGTCAACATATGGTGGTAGACCTCCGAGTTAGCTTCGTAACGATGCAAAAACGAGGTCAAATGGATGAGAAATAAGGGAGATATGGTGCAAAAGCGTACGCCTACCGGAAAGGCGTAAGGTTTTCGGGCCCAACGTGCGCGGTTTCTCGATTTCGGTCATATCTCCCTCGTTAGCCATCGGATTGACCCCGTTCTAATGGATTCGTGAAGCTAGCTCGCAGAAGTAAAACCTTCTATCCGTAAAACGAGGAGATCGGGCTTTTGGTGAGGTACATTCAATGACGAACGCGAAGCATCAACAACACGCGTTACGATGCTTCTAGCTATCTTGTTTCAAACCCGTAAATGCGTAATCCGACAGGACGAGCCAACATATGGTGGTAGACCTCCGAGTTAGCTTCGCAACGATGCAAAAACGGGGTCAAATGGATGAGAAATAAGGGAGATATGGTGCAAAAAGCGTACGCCTACCGGAAGGCGTAAGGTTTTCGGGCCCAACGTGCGCGGTTTCTCGATTTCGGTCATATCTCCCTTGTTAGCCATCGGATTGACCCCGTTCTAATGGATTCGTGAAGCTAGCTCGCAGAAGTAAAACCTTCTATCCGTAAACCGAGGAGATCGGGATTTTGGTGAGGTACATTCAATGACGAACGCAAAGCATCAACAACACGCGTTATAATGCTTCTAGTTGTGATGTTTCGAACCCGTAAATGCATAATCCGAAGGACAGAGCCAACATGTGGTGGTAGAACTCTGAGTTAGCTTCGCAACGACGCAAAAACGGGGTTAAATGGATCAGAAACGAGGGAGATATGGAGCAAAATGCATACGCCTACCGGAAAGGCGTATGGTTTTGGGCCCAACTTGCGTAGTTTCCTGATTTCAAACATATCTCCCTCGTTAGTCATCGGATTGACCCCGTTCTGATGGATTCGCTAAGCTAACTCGCAGACGTAACAACTTCTATTGGTAAAACTGAGGAGATCGAGCTTTTGGTGAGGTGCATTCAATGACGGACGCAAAGCATCGATGACACGCATTGCAGTGCTTCTAGCTATGCTGTTTCAAACCCGTAAATGCGTAATCCGACAGACAGAGTCAACATATGGTGGTAGACCTCTGAGTTAGCTTCGTAACGATGCAAAAACGAGGTCAAATGGATGAGAAATAAGGGAGATATGCTTGCAAAAAGCGTACGCCTACCGGAAAGGCGTAAGGTTTTCGGGCCCAACGTGCGCGGTTTCTCGATTTCGGTCATATCTCCCTCATTAGCCATTGGATTGACCCCGTTCTAATGGATTCGTGAAGCTAGCTCGCGGAAGTAAAACCTTCTATCCGTAAAACCGAGGAGATCGGGCTTTTGGTGAGGTACATTCAATGACGAACGCGAAGCATCAACAACACGCGTTACGGTGCTTCTAGCTATACTTGTTTTAAACCCGTAAATGCGTAATCCGATAGACGAGAGCCAACATATGGTGGTAGACCTCCGAGTTAGCTTCGCAACGATGCAAAAACGGGGTCAAATGGATGAGAAATAAGGGAGATATGGTGCAAAAAGCGTACGCCTACCGGAAAGGCGTAAGGTTTTCGGGCCCAACGTGCGCGGTTTCTCGATTTCGGTCATATCTCCCTTGTTAGCCATCGGATTGACCCCGTTCTAATGGATTCGTGAAGCTAGCTCGCAGAAGTAAAACCTTCTATCCGTAAACCGAGGAGATCGGGATTTTGGTGAGGTACATTCAATGACGAACGCAAAGCATCAACAACACGCGTTATAATGCTTCTAGTTGTGATGTTTCGAACCCGTAAATGCATAATCCGAAGGACAGAGCCAACATGTGGTGGTAGAACTCTGAGTTAGCTTCGCAACGACGCAAAAACGGGGTTAAATGGATCAGAAACGAGGGAGATATGGAGCAAAATGCATACGCCTACCGGAAAGGCGTAAGGTTTTTGGGCCCAACTTGCGTAGTTTCCTGATTTCAAACATATCTCCCTCGTTAGTCATCGGATTGACCCCGTTCGATGGATTCGCTAAGCTAACTCGCAGACGTAACAACTTCTATTGGTAAACCGAGGAGATCGAGCTTTTGGTGAGGTGCATTCAATGACGGACGCAAAGCATCGATGACACGCATTGCGGTGCTTCTAGCTATGCTGTTTCAAACCCGTAAATGCGTAATCCGACGACATGAGTCAACATATGGTGGTAGACCTCTCGAGTTAGCTTCGTAACGATGCAAAAACGAGGTCAAATGGATGAGAAATAAGGGAGATATGTTTGCAAAAGCGACGCCTACCGGAAAGGCGTAAGGTTTTCGGGCCCAACGTGCGCGGTTTCTCGATTTCGGTCATATC
>CM054804.1:34163367-34377881 GCA_028984105.1 Lavandula angustifolia
AAAAGCACAGATAGTAGTACTATAATGCATGCCGCAAATGCCTCTCGCTCCTAGCTGAATCTACCTCACCAAAAGCCCTATCTCCTTAGTTTTACCAAGTAGTTTTACCAAGAAGTTGTTAGCTCTGCGAGTTAGCTTCCCGACGCCATGAGAATGGGGTCCATCCGATGACTAACAAGGGAGATATGACCAAAATCGGGAAACCGCGCAACGTGGGCCCGACATCTTTACGCCTTACGGTAGACGTCTGCATTTTGCACCATATCTCCCTCATTTCTCATCCATTTGACCTCATTTTCTAGTCGTTGTGAACCTAACTCAGAGGGCTACGACAACAGGTTGACTATGTCCCTCGGATTGTGAATTTATGAGTTCGAAACAGCACAGCTAGAAGCGCCACAACGTGTCCCGCCGATGCCTCGCATTCCTCACCGAATCTACCTAAAAAAAAGCCCAATCTCCTTGATTTTACTAACATAAGTTGTTACGTCTGCAAGTTAGCTTTCTGAAGCTCTGAGAACGGGGTCTATCTGATGACTAACGACGGAGATATGACCAAAATTGAGAAACAGCGCAAGTTGGGTCCGACGTCCTTACACCTTTCCGGTAGGCGTCTGCATTCTGCACCATATCTCCCTCGTTTCTCATTCATTTGACCCCGTTTTTTAGTCATTGTTAAGCTAACTCAGAGGGCTACGACTATAGGTTGACTGTGTCCCTCGGATTGTGATTTTGCCAGTTTAAAAACAGCACAGCTAGAAGAGCTATAATGTGTCCCGCTGATACCTCGCATTCCTGACCGAATCTACCTCACCAAAAGCCCGATTTCCTCAATTTTAGCGACAGAAATTGCTATGTCTGCAAGTTAGCTTCGCGACGCCATGAGAATGGGGTCCATCTGGATCACTAACGAGGAAGATATGACCAAAATCGAGAAACCGCCAAGTTGTGCCGACGTACGTACGCCTTTCCGGTAGGCGTCTACATTTCACATCATATCTCCCTCGTTTCTCATCCATTTGACCCCATTTTTACATCGTGACGAAGTTAACTCAAAGGGCTACGACAACATGTTGGTTGTGTCCATCGGATTACGCATTTACCAGTTCAAAACAACACATATAGAATTTCTATAACGCGTGTCGCAGATGCCTCGCATTCCTATCCGAATCTACCTCGCCAAAAGAACTATCTCCTTGGTTTTACCGACATAAGTTGTTAGTTATGTGAGTTAGCTTCCCGAAGCCGTGAGAAAGGGTCCATCCGATCACTAATGAGGGAGATATGACCAAAATAGGGAAGTCGCGAAAGTTGGGTCTAACGTCCTTACGCCTTTCCGGTAGGCGTCTGCATTTTGCACCATATCTCCCTCGTTTCTCATCCATTTGACCCTGTTTTCAGTCGTTGTGAACCTAACTCGGAGGGCTATGACAACAAGTTGACTATGTCCCTCGGATTGTGAATTTATGAGTTCAAAACAGCACAGCTAGAAGCGCCACAACGTGTCCCGCCGATGCCTTGCATTCCTCACCGAATCTACCTCACCAAAAGCACAATCTCCTCGGTTTTACCGATATAAGTTGTTATGTCTGCAAGTTAGCTTTGCGAAGCTGTGAGAACAGGGTCTATCCGATTACTAATGAGGGAGATATGACCAAAATTGAGAAACCGCGCAAGTTGGGCATGACGTCCTTACGCCTTTCCGGTAGGCGTCTGCATTATGCACCATATCTCCCTCGTTTCTCATCGATTTGACCCCATTTTTTAGTCGTTATTAAGCTAACTCAGAGGGCTACGACTACAGGTTGACTGTGTCCCTTGGATTGCGAATTTAAGTGTTTGAAACAACACAACTAGAAGGGCCATAACGTGTCCCGTCGATGCCTCGCATTCCTCACCGAATCTACCTCACCAAAACCCCAATCTCCTCAGTTTTACCGATTGAGATTATTACGTCTGCAACTTAGCTTCGAGAATCCATGAGAATAGGGTCCATCCGATGATTAACGAAGGAGATATGACCAAAATTAGGAAACCGCGCATGTTGGGTCTGACGTCCTTACGCCTTTCAGGTAGGTGTCTGCATTTTGCACCATATCTCCATCGTTTATCATACATTTGACCCAATTTTTTAGTCGTTGTGAAGCTAACTCAGAGGGCTACGACTACAAGTTAACTGTGTCCCTCGGATTGCTAATTTACGAGTTCAAAACAGCACAGCTAGAAGCGTCATAATGTGTCCCGTCGATGCCTCGCATTCCTCTCCAAATCTACCTCATAAATAGCCCGATTTCCTCAGTTTTACTGACGTAAATTATTTTGTCACCAAGTGAGTTTCACGAAGCCGTGAGAACGGGGTCCATCCGATGACTAACGAGGGAGATATGACCAAAATTGGGAAACCGCGCATGTTGGGTCTGACGTCCTTACGCCTTTCCGGTAGGCGTCTGCATTTTGCATCATATCTCCATCGTTTATCATCCATTTGACCCAATTTTTTAGTCGTTGTGAAGCTAACTCAGAGGGCTACGACTACAGTTGACTGTGTCCCTCGGATTACGAATTTACAAATTAAAAACAGCACAGCTAGAAGCGTCATAACGTGTCCCACCGATGCCTCGCATTTCTCTCCGAATCTACCTTATCAATAGCCCGATTTCCTCAGTTTTACTGACATAAATTATTACGTGAGCAAGTGAGCTTCACGAAGCCGTGAGAATGGGGTCCATCCGATGACTAACGAGGGAGATATGACAAAAATTGGGAAACCGCGCAAGTTGGGTCTAATGTCCTTACGCCTTTCTGGTAGGCGTCTGCATTTTGCACCATATCTCTATTGTTTCTCATCCATTTCATCCAGTTTTTTAGTCATTGTGAAGCTAACTCAGAGGGTTACGATAACAGGCTGACTGTGTCCTCGGATTGCAAATTTATGAGTTTGAAGCAGCACAGCTATAAGCGCCATAACGTGTCCCGCCGATGCCTCGCATTCCTTGCCGAATCTACCTCACCAAAAGCTCAATATCCTCGGTTTTACTGACAGAAATTGTTACGTCTGTAAGTTAGCTTTGCGAAGCAGCTAGAACGGGGTCCATCCGATGGCTAACAATGGGAGATATGACCAAAATGGGGAAACCGCGCAAGTTGGGACCGACGTCCTTACGCCTTTCCGGTGGGCGTCTGCATTTTGCACCAAATCTCCTTCGTTTCTCATCCATTTGACCCCGTTTTCTAGTCGTTGTGAACCTTACTCATAGGGCTATGACAACAGGTTGATTGTGCCCCTCGGATTGTGAATTTACGAGTTCAAAACAGCACAGCTAGAAGCGCCACAACGTGTCCCGCCAATGCCTCGCATTCCTCACCGAATCTACCTCACCAAAAGCACAATCTCCTCGGTTTTACCGACATAATTTGTTACGTCTGCAAGTTAGCTTTGCGAAGTTGTGAGAACGGGGTATATCCGATGACTAATGAGGGAGATATGACCAAAATTGAGAAACCGCGCAAGTTGCACCCGATGTCCTTACGCCTTTCCGGTAGGCATCTGCATTATGCACCATATCTCCCTCGTTTCTCATCCATTTGACCCCATTTTTATTCGTTGTTAAGCTAACTCAGAGGGCTACGACTATAGGTTGACTGTGTCCCTCGGATTGTGAATTTACCAGTTCAAAACAGCACAGCTAGAATCGCAATAATGTGTCCCGCTGATGACTCGCATTCCTCACCAAAAGCCGGATCTCCTCAGTTTTACTGATTGAAGTTGTTACGCCTACAAGTTAGCTTCATGAAGCAGTGAGAACGGGGTCCATCCGATGACTAACGAGGGAGATATGACCAAAATTGGGAAACTGCGCAAGTTGGGTCCGACGTCCTTACGCCTTTCCGTTAGGCATCTGCATTTTGCACCATATATCCCTCGTTTCTCGTCCATTTGAAGCTAACTCAGAGGGCTACGACAATATGTTGACTATGTCCCTCGGATTGCGAATTTACTTGTTCGAAACAGCACAGCTAGACATATCTCGTCGATGCCACGTATTCCTATCCGAATCTACCTCACCAAAAGCCCGACCTGCTCGGTTTTACGGACATAAGTTGTTACATCTGCAAGTTAGCTTCATGAAGCCGTGAGAATGGGGTCTATCCGATGACTAACAAGGGAGATATGACCAAAATCGGGAAAGCGCGCAAGTTAGGTCCGACGTCCTTACGCCTTTCCGGTAGGCGTCTCCATTTTGCACCATATCTACTTCGTTTCTCATCCATTTGACCCCATTTTTCAGTCATTATAAACCTAACTCAGAGGGCTACGACAACAGGTGAATGTGTCCCTCGAATTGTGAATTTACGAGTTCGAAATAGCACAGCTAGAAGCGTCGTAATGTGTCCACCCGATGCCTTGCATTCCTCGCCGAATCTACCTCACCAAAAGCCCGATCTCCTCGGTTTTACAGACAGAAGTTGTTAGGTCTGCAAGTTAGCTTTTCGAAGTGGTGAGAATGGGGTCCATCCGATGTCCTTACGCATTTCCGTTAGGCGTCTGCATTTTGCATCATATCTCTCTCATTTCTCATCCATTTGACCATGTATTTGTGTCTTTGCGAAGCTAACTAAGACGGCTACGACTACAGGTTGACTGTGTCCCTCGGATAGCAAATTTACCACCTTGAAACAGCATAGTTAGAAGCACTATAACACGTCCCGCCGATGCCTCGCATTCCTCTCTGAATCTACCTCACCAGAAGCCCGATTTCCTCAGTTTTATCGATATAAATTTTTACGTCTGCGAGATATCTTTGTGACGCTGTGAGAATGGGGTCTATCCGATGACTAACGAGTGAGATATGACCAAAATTGAGAAACCGCTCAAGTTGGGCCCGACGTCCTTACGCCTTTCCGGTAGGCGTCTGCATTTTGCACCATATCTCCCTCGTTTCTCATCCATTTGACACCGTTTTTTAGTCATTGTGAAGCTAACTTAGAAGGTTACGACAACATGTTGACTGTGTCCCTCGGATTGCGAATTTAGGAGTTTGAAACAACACAGCTAGAAGGGCCATAACGTGTCTCGTCGATGCCTCGCATTCCTCACTGAATCTACCTCACCAAAAGCCCAATCTCATCAGTTTTACCGATTGAAATTATTACTTTTGCAAGTTAGCTTCGTGAATTCGCGAGAATAGGGTCCATCCGATGACTAACGATGGACATATGACCAAAATCAGGAAACTACGCAAGTTGGGTCCGACGTCCTTACGCCATTCCGGTAGGCGTCTGTATTTTGCACTATGTCTCCCTCTTTTCTCATCCATTTGACCCCGTTTTTTAGTTGTTGTGAAGCTAACTCAGAGGGCTACGACAACATGTTGACTGCGTCCCTCGAATTGAGATTTTATGAGTTCGAAACAACACAGTTAGAAGCGCCATAACGTATTTCGTCGATGCCTCGTATTCCTTGTCAAATCTACCTTACCAAAAGCTTGATATCCTCGGTTTTACCGGCAGATGTTGTTAGGTCTACAAGTTAGCTTCGTGAAGCCATGAGAATGGGGTCCATCCGATGACTAACGAGGGAGATATGACCAAAATCAGGAAACCGCGCAAGTTGAGTCTGACGTCCTTACGCCTTTCCGGTAGGTGTCTGCATTTTGCACCATATCTCCATCGTTTATCATCCATTTGACCCAATTTTTTAGTTGTTGTGAAGCTAACTCAGAAGGCTACGACTATAAGTTAACTGTGTTCCTCGGATTGCGAATTTACCAGTTCAAAACAGCACAGCTAGAAGCGTCATAACGTGTCCCGTCGATGCCTCGCATTCCTTGCCGAATCTACCTCACCAAAAGCCCGATCTCCTGGTTTTACCGATCGAAGTTGTTACGTCTGCAAGTTATCTTCGCGAAGCCGGGAGAACAGGGTCCATCCGATGACTAACGAGGGAGATATGACCAAAATCGAGAAACTGCGCAAGTTGGGCCCGACGTCCTTACGCATTTCCGGTAGGCGTCTGCATTTTGCACCATATCTCCCTCGTTTCTCACCCATTTAACCCCGTTTTTCAGTCTTTGCGAAGCTAACTAAGAGGGATATGAGTTCAGTTGACTTTGTCCCTCGGATTGCGAATTTACGAGTTCGAAACCGCACAGCTCAAAGCGTCATAACGTGTCCCGCCGATGCCTCGCATTCCTCTCCGAATCTACCTCACCAAAAGCCCGATTTCCTCATTTTTACCGACAGAAATTGTTACGTCTACGAGTTCACTTCACGATGTTGTGAGAATGGGGTCCATCTGATGACTAACGAGGAAGATATGACCAAAATCAAGAAACCGCACAAGTTGGAAATTTCACAAGAATTTGAAGAATCTATTTCTAACCTAACCTAGTTTCTTATTGTTTCTTGAAAAGCATATAGTACAGTCGGAAATTTTGGATTCCCAGAATCAAGAAAGGTAGAATTTCTTGGTATGTTGTAATAGTTCGTGATATAAACTGCACAAAATTAATAATTTAGGGTGTCATTATTCCTACACTTGTATGTATAATTATAATTCTTTATTGAGATTTTACTATTCTACAATAAATTAATAGTTTGGAGGGCAAATTACAAATTTTCATAATTGATGGGGCAACATGCACAAAATCAAAGTCCTACGGCAAAATAATTTTCATAATTTAGGGTGCAAAACATAAAAACTAATAGTTTTTTTTCTTTATAAATATCAAATGTTCTTAAAAATATATTTCACGAAACTTCTGGTGCAATTAAATTTTCATCAAAGGAATTTTCGAGCAACAATTTTTAAAGAAAACATGATTTAAAAAAAACGAATAATTTTACTTAAATGAAGTGTTTCTTTCCTTATTCTTTCCATTAAAAAAAGGGAAAAATTAGTAGAAAGTAGAAGATATATAAGGCGAAATTATTACTTGAGCAGAAGAAGCTTAACAGTAATTGAAAAATGGCGACTTCGTTCAAATTCAAGCTGGCGTCGATCGTGATCCTTCTTCTGTTCCTCTTCAATGCATTCCCATCAAATGCGTCCACGATGCACACCAACAATTGGGCTATTCTCGTCTGTACATCGCGCTTCTGGTACTGTACTTTTCCTCTACTCAATCTTTCTGCCTCAGATTTCAGCTGAAATTATGGAAGAAAATTTGATAATAATACCTTCAAATTTTTGGCGGTTTAATGATTATGTTCTAGTTTCAGTGAATTAATTTGTGACAATCATGAATTTCGGGATATGGTTGATTTGCTGAGTTTTATATTTAGGGTTAAGCAATTCAGTTTGTTAGATTTTTTATACATATTTCTGAAATAGTTTAGATTTGTTTCTAAGTAGTTGTTATTGCAGCTTGTTCATTTGATCAGTGTTTAATTTCACCTTTGCTTACAATTTATCCTTCAGGTTTAATTATCGGCACATGGCAAATACATTATCCTTATACAGGTATAGGGGGTTTCTGTTCTTCAACTCTGTTTTGATATTAATGCGTATCATTAACGTGTTAAGGTACATAATGTGCAAATGATTTGGCTTCTTTTTGTGTGGAATGATGGTGTTTTAGGACGGTGAAACGATTAGGAATTCCGGATGAGAGGATAATTCTCATGTTGGCTGATGATATGGCTTGCAATGCTCGGAACAAGTATCCTGCCCAGGTCTTCAACAACGAAAACCATCGTCTCAACTTGTACGGAGACAATGTTGAGGTGGGCTCGATTTTTAGTATGTAAATCATTTAACTTCCTCTTAAGGGACTAAGAAGTAGTTGCATCTTTTGGCTGCCGGGTTTGGATGGGGACATACCATAAGAATTGCAATAACCAAAAGGAAACATTCAGGATCTGCTCGAGTCAATTCCCTCCTCAATCACTATCATCCACGAGTTTCCTTGCTTTGCATGATGTACCCGATTTGTTAATACCATACTTTCTATACGAATGATTGATATTCCCTCCGTCCCACTCCATTTGTCCAGTTTCTTTCCAGCAAAGAAATTAAGAAAGTGGTTTGTTGTGTGTAAAATAGTACTCATTCCGTCCTACAATTATTGTCCCATTTCCTTTTGGCACGGCAATTTAGGAGATTTGTTGTTTGTGAGTAAAGATAGTGGGGCCCTCAAATAAGTTATTTGTAATAATTTGTTAATTTAGGAAATGGGACAAGAATTGTAGGACAACTAAAAAAGGAAAGTGGGCAAGAATTATAGGACGGAGGGAGTATAAAGCAGTGGGATCCACTAGAATTATTAAAGTAGTATTTAAGTTAAAAAGGGAAAGTGGACTAATAAATAAAGTGAGACAACCCGAAAAGGGAAATTGGACTAATGGAGTGAGACCGAGGGAGTACCTCTTATTCGCTGAATAAACTTGTGGTTTAGTATGTATTCCAACTCTTGCGTGTGTGGTTGATCTAGTGTTCAATCCAGGATAGGGTAGGTTTAATAATAATAATAGTCTCTTATGCTCTGAATATCTCTCTGAATATGGCATGCTCCAATTTAGGTTGATTACCGAGGTTATGAAGTGACTGTTGAAAACTTTTTGCGAGTATTGACTGGCCGTCATGAAACAGCAGTCCCAAGGTCGAAACGACTACTAAGTGATGAAGGTAGTCATGTGCTTCTTTACATGACCGGGCATGGTGGGGACGAGTTTCTGAAATTTCAAGACTCGGAGGAGCTTCAGAGCCACGATCTAGCTGATGCAGTGAAACAAATGAAAGAAAAGCGCAGGTGCCATTATAGCTTCTGACTTATATTCCAAACTTTGCCTTTAACAATGCGGACAACAACTTGATTGGAGCACAATTGCGTAAAACATCTTCTGTTTGTTTGAGGCTTTTGAAGGGAGTTTGAGTTAGCTGGTTTCAGTTTCACTTTTTGACTCTATCTGTTGCAAAAGAAAATTCGTGTCAATTTGCTTCTTATATGTGAATGATCCCGTAAAATCAGATTTTCTAGTGCCAACTCCAATTTAATGAGATCGCATTCTTTTTTCTGTTTCAACGACCAGGTTTAAAGAGCTGCTAATAATGGTAGATACTTGCCAGGCAGCTACTCTATTTTCCCAGGTTAGTTATTGTTCGCGAAAGATTTTTTCCTTTCAATCGATGTTTCTGTTTGTGTGTTTATTTTTTATTTTTTTATTGATAAAAAGTGTAAATGTATACAATATGTAAATATTTTTCTGTTTTCAGTTATAATTAATTCTAGCTGCTCATATACTAAGAGATCTGTTTATTGTTGGATAGCTTCAATCACCTGGTGTTTTGGCTATTGGAAGTAGCAAGAAAGGAGAGAATTCATACTCACATCACTTGGATTCTGACGTAAGTATTCGTATTTTGCCTGCATAGTGCATGATGTACCGTACTGGTATTTCTAGGACATTTTCATTTCTTCCTTAGTAGATCAGGATTTGCTCATTTTATACTGTTCCTTTTGATGATTTCTTGCAGGTTGGCGTGTCTGTTGTCGATCGCTTTACATTTTATACTCTTGCCTTCTTTGAGAGGTTAAATATGTATGACAATGCATCATTGAGCAGGTATGTGATGAATTATTTGGGTTTTACAGGCTATATTAGTATCTCTGAAATCTTCCAACTTTGTCCTTATGTTCACGGTAAATTTTACGAACACCAGTCCCAGTATAGTTCACATTATTTGCTTGCAATCCTGATGAATAACACATGACAACTCTCGGACATTATGTAATTATAGTTATCACTCTTTTGGCTGCATAAACAATATTCATACTTGCAAAACAGTTATTTCGTTCAGCAGGATGCGGGTCTTGAACGACAATCTTGAAATTTTCTTTTGATAAGGAATCCCAATTTTGTTCAATGTCTTGGTTACTGAGAAAGATTTTTAAGTTGATCTACTTTGTTTTGCAGTCTTTTCAACTCGTATAATCCGAGTACACTGATGTCAACTGCATATTATCGAACTGACTTGTACCATCGGCATTTACAGGAGGTATAGAACACAGATCCTGGTTTTATCAACGTTTGTTCTTATGGATTTTCTGTAGACCAGTGCGAAAGTAGACCATTAAAAATCAACCCAATTTATGTACAAAAGGCCGAGGCTAGTCATGCTGATTCGCCTCTCCTGCTGGTTTTAGGTACCGGTGACCAACTTCTTTGGTTCCGTCATGGAAACTATCCATACTGACTCACCTTATCGAGCCTTCTCCAGAAAATCTTCACTAAAACCTAAAACTGATGTGGCTTCGGATCAATCAAGTTCAGGGAACCAAAGAACACAAGAAGGTTCAGATGTTTCTGAAGAACTGGCTGACCCTAAACTAAATGTGAGACCCGTTGCTCGATTTGTATTCTTATTGTTTTCTCCCATAGTTTTCTGAAAGGGAAAGTAACAAAAGGTAGGGATTTCATATTGCAGGGGGAAAAAGCCGGTTGCCCATTTACGCAGACCTGGAATACAATTCTTGGCCGGATGGAGAAGATAGATCAAATAGACAGTTTAGTTAACTATGGCCTTGCATTAATGCTTCCAATCATGGCCCTTGCTTCTTGGCTTTCACTTTCACCCTGAGGTATGAAGCATCAAAGCCTGATCACTTCTCTTTCACTTTATAAAGTCATGCATTTTCCACGTGCCAACGTCTAAAAGTCCTGCTATCTGATGTCATACTATCTGCATCTCTTATCGGTATTCCCACTTCTGCGTTAGTGGTTGATCTAGAGTTGATTTAGCATTCGATCCCTGTTAGGGTCGATTTAAATAAATAATATACTATCTGCATATCATCTAAAATTACTGATTGATAACAATCTGGTCCTAAAAATGGATAGACAGGAACTAAGACTCTGCTTGGATGATTTTGTGTACCAAAGAAGCCAGCTGATCGCGGAGGGGCTACAGTTAGCTCTTGCAAAAAGTACTGATTTTCGAGTTCTCGAGCTGTTTAATGAATGAATCTGTATTTGACCATAGATATGGAGTGGAGCCATAAACATGTGTGAAGTTGGTTGATGTAATTACTGAAGTTCTTAGATGAGTAGAGCTGGTACTGATGATACTGATGAAAGAACAGTTCTGGATTTTAATTGGATGATAATTTCAAGTAACACGGATCTCTCGAATTTCCTTATTTGATCTTGTTTAAATCTCGTATTTTATTTTGGATATTGATGAAATGAAACACGAGAACAGGTGGTTTAGTGATAACTTATTTGAAATATACATAACAGTGGGTTTATGCATTTGTACATCTAATATGTTCATTATGCTAAAAATTTACATTTATATTTGTTCATTAATAATTTATAACAAAATAACTAATATCTTAGTCTAACGATCTAGCATTGCATTCTAATCTATTGTATACTTAAATGCGTGAATAAATCACTAGAAAAGCTTTATTACTACTCCCTCCGTCCCGCTATTACTGTCCTACTTGCCTAATCGGACTGTCCCGTTATTACTTTCATTTTTCCTAAAATAGTAAAAATTACTCTTAAATATAAAATGAAGTGGGTCCCCCTTACTCACTACTCAACCTCCACATTATTATACTCTCTCTCTTCAAAAATCTATCTCCTACTCAATTATATTCCTCTCCGAACTCAGAAAATTATGATTTTTATCTTTTTAAAAATTTTAGATTATTTCTTCAAATATAATATGAAAAAAATATAAAAAATAAAAATCGATTGTCTTTTACTAGGCTTGCAAAAATTTGGATAATTCTCATTTCTTTCCACCAACCACTCCTCGAAAACTGTGTTATTTTCTTTATACAATTAAAAACTCATAAAATACACACTAAACTAAAATTTCTTAATCTCCGTGCCGAAGTCAACTAGGACAGAATTAGCGGGACGGAGGGAGTATTATTTAACAAATCTTTAGAGATAAACAATATAAGATGTACTAAATCTACTAAAGATATCTATAACAAGATCCTAATACAAATTATAAGAATAGCATAAATCTGACCTGATTGTATTAATCCACTAAAAATTACTCGCTTTCCCGATTAGGATGTTTTATTATAAGCAATTTATTTGCTAAAATAAATTAATACTCTATTATATATTCTTTTAATTTCGGTGTTTTAAAATTTTGGGCCACTTTTAGTGTGACTGCTTCTTTTCATACTACTCTTCCACTCATGGAGTACCGAGTCTTGCTAATCAAGACAAAGCAACGACTGCGTCTCCAGTTTACCGTTTGCCCTCCAATGCTGAATTCAACGTTACATAAAGCAACAGCAAATCTTTCCAAAATTCAACCACCCCATCATCATCACTTTCCTCCTCTTAAAATATACAAATCCAAATCCATTCATCCCAAACTCTCTCTCTTCCCCGATTTAGAACAATCTTTTTGCTGTTCAAAGTCAACCCCCATTTCATCGTCAACCACTCGAACTTTGACTATTATCGTTCATTCTGCCGATATATAAATCTCTCATTCCGGTTCTGGTCTTCTTTTTCTCCAAGAACCCACATTTAATCAATTGCCCACGTGAGGATTTAAGAGGGGTTTTCAAAAAATTGTTTTTCTTGGTCTTTGGTGCTTGCACATCAAGAAAGATTGGTTCTTTTGAGTGTGTTGTTGGCAATCCTGCCGTTCTTTGGTGTTTGCCATAAATAAAGATTGATTTTTTGAATCTTAATCTAAGTAGGTTCGTTTAATTACACGTGGGTTTTTAGGGTCACCTATTAAAAGCATTGATCGAGTTGATCTCAAGGGAAGATTCAATCAAGGGGTTGTGTTTGATTGATCATAGATGATGGAAGGATCGAACGGCGGTTCGAATTCGCCGGCGCCTTTTCTGATGAAGACTTATGAGATGGGTGATGATCCAATGACTAATTCTGTGGTTTCTTGGAGTAATACAGGGCATAGTTATGTGGTTCGGAATCCACCTGAGTTTGCTAGAGATTTGTTGTCCAAGTACTTCAAGCACAACAATTTCTCAAGCTTCATTAGGCAGTTGAATACTTATGTAAGATTTCTTGCTTCATGAGATTTATTTACTTAGGTTGTTGTTCTGTTAATGGTGTTTGTGATTTCTTTTAATGTAATCTTGAATGTGTTGTGTTACCATCTTGAGAGCTTTTGATTACTTTGAGTAGAATTGTGGTAAATAATGTGTGCTTCAAGGGAAAGGAATGTAGATGAGTTGCTTTTCTTAATGGCTGGTGGTTTGGAATTAGGATCAGAAGCGATGCTTCCCGCATCGGTTTCTGAGGCTGGTCTTGGGTGTTACTCCTTCTATTCTAATTCTAATAATGTTGTCTTGTTTATTTTTGGTGTGGAGATTAAGAAGCTTGACTTTTAGAGGTTTTAAGTTTTATCTTATTTCCTTTTTGGGAAACATGAATGTTGTATTGAGATGACCCAATTAGGAATACAAGAAGCTATTATTGGAACGGAAGGAGTATATGATTAGGGTCACAAACCGAGCTAGCTTTTGTGGTAGAGTTAGGTGGTTTCATATCATCTGGTATTAGAGTCATGTCTCAGGGGTCGGGTGGGCCATGTACAAAGGTTCTCTGCATGAGAACGTATATTTTAAAGGGGTCGGAAATGATACTCTCCACTCTTAATCTGCTTTTGTGGTAGAGTTAGGTGGTTTTATATCATCTGGTATCTGAGTCGTGTCTCAGGGGTCGGGTGGGCCATGTACAAAAGGTTCTTTGCACGAGGACGTGCATTTTAAAGGGGTCGGAAATGATACTCTCCACTCTTAATCTAGCTTTTGTGGTTGAGTTAGGTTGTTTCATTTCAAGAAGTTTCTATTTGAAGCTAAGTGAATTAAACTCATTTGATTGGAAAAATGAAACATAGTTTGTAATGTAAACAAAATTCGAACTCACACTATTAATAAATCGATCGCTAATTGGTGCCACAATATTACTAAATCCGTCGAACCCTAATTCACCAACCCTGCACGTTAGTAGGAATCCAAGTAATTCACGTCACAACGATAACAATCACGCAAACGATAACAACCAAATGAGGATAACTGCCAAACGACTCCGTGAAGAGATCGTCCCAAATCAAAGCATAATGCCCTGCCCAAATTCGTCCAAAATCCCAGATAAGATAAAACTAGGGTTCTCATCCATATATATAGGATGGAGGCCCACAAATTATTAATGAAAATAAACAAAGCCCAAATACGAAAACAATACTAAACTTCAAATACGGATATACATATCCATGGTCACGTCCCAAAAGATACGCCAATGCTCCATGATATGCATGCAACGAACGAACCCTACTCACGTCTTCGTCGAACGTAAAACTTGGAAAATCGCCCACTTCCATTCGGCGTCCCTCTATCCCCCACGCTCGCTCCATCCTCCGGATGCTGCACATCAGTTTGACTTGAAGTTGATTGGAGAAATTGGATCCTTTTTGCTATGGAATATCATTTTGTAGAGTCGAAACTTAAATCTTGATGATGTTTATATATTTGGCTGAACATTTTCTTGAAACTTTTCAGGGTTTTAGAAGTTTGCAAACGAGGAGTTTATTCGAGGACTGAGACGTCTATTAAAAAGCATACACAGAAGAAAGCCAATTCACAGTCATTCAAGTCAAGGAAATGCAGTACCTTTAACTGATTCAGAAAGGGAGCATTTTGAGGAAGAGATTCAAAACCTGAGAGGAGAGAAAGCCATGCTTCAGTCACAAGTAGATAGACGTAAACACGAGAATCAAGAATACGAACACTAGCTGAGATTCTTACAGCAAACATTACAAAACATTGATTTCAGTTAGCAGCAGTTGATGCTCACCTTATCAGCTGTTAGAGAAACAACAGTCGGAATCCCACAACAAGAGAAGAAGGTTACCATCTTTGGATTTCTTGCATGGTGAAGGGGTAAAAAATTTAAGAAATTCATCCCTTCCGTTGATGGACTAGGAGCAAGTTGAGAGATTGGATTCAACACTGAACCTGATTCATTCACCCATGATGACGGAAATAGCAGCCTCATCTGGGGATTCTGATATGAATGTCCCACTTAGCTCAGCTTCAAGAGATTATCATTCCTCTCCTGAGCTTGCTGTATCTTCAACTTATGCTGACAGTCCTGCAATATCTTCGATCTGCATTGATCTCGACTGGAGGCTGGGGATAGATGTGAATATAAGCCCAACCAAGATCCTCAACAATGAAATGCCAAAAGATGAACAACAGTATGGAACTGTTCCATCTGTGGCAGCTGGGCCTAACGACGTGTTTTGGCAGCAGTTTCTAACGGAGGCTCCTGGCTCTGCAGTCTGCAGCGATACAGGAAGCAGAAACAGAGTGAATAGATTAGAAATTAAGTATACTAGTGCGCATGGTGATGAGAAAACGCAAAGCAGTTAGTCGACATGGGGGAAATGTCGTTCGAGTTTGGTTGATCTAACTGCATATCTTTTTTGCTAAAGGATTGAGGAGTGTGATGCTACACATCAGATGCATATCTTTCTAGGCTTTATTTCATTGCTTTTGCTTGTTTTCTCTTACTTTTTATGCTTTTTTGATGATCAAGTCTGAGTGTTTTTTTGCATAATTAGATGTGACTTTGATCATAGAATAAATAATTGATTGAGCAACCTCATGCTCCCTAGTTGTTTTGATTAAGAAATTAAGCTTGTTTTACTTGCATTAGCTACACTACTGAAGATTTTGTACCTTCTTTGAATGCAGTAAGTGAACTTGATTCCTCATGTAGGTTGATGAGTTAGAGCTTTGCTTGATTTGATGATGATGGTGGTGATCCAACGGTTGATCTTGCAGGCTGGAAGTTGAACGGCTTCGAATCCAGTGCATCTATTGGTTGATAGATTTCCAGTTTAGGTGGTGGCGCCGCCGTGAGTGGTGGTGGAGATTCGCCTGAGAAGAAACACTGAAACTTCAAACGGCAATATTTTCAAATTAGATCAGAACCGCAGTTAGATTAATTGAATCGAAATCTGTACCAATTTAAGCCGAGTTCCTTAAATCGTTGTGTTTTCGACTGTTGGAATGAGAAATTTGAATTTATCGTGCCAATAACGACGGTTACCTTGCAAATTTCCATTTCTGCTCGAGAATTCATAACTGCTCCTCTATATCTTCCTCAATTCTCCCCGAATTTTGAATTTCGTATCAATTAAATTCCCCTCCTCCACTTCACAAATTCCCCTCCTCCACTTCACGCACAATTTTAGCTAACGCCGCCACGACGACGGAGGAGCGCGGCTGATCGGACAGTTGTTCGGAATGAGCTCGGCATGCACACCGCACAGGCTGGTCGGACGTCGAGTGAGGAGGAAGCTCGCTTCGTGTTTCTTCGCTCGCCGCATCCGATTAGGTATTTGATCGCGAAACCTAGAAATCCTATGTCATAGATTTCACTTTCTCTTCTCTGATCTCAATATCTGATTTCTGCTTCATTCAGAGAAGAAAACCGACGTATACAGCAGCAGATCGCTGGAGACTTCGAACGGCAGCATTATTTTCGACTTCAGCGTTGGCGAGGAGACTGAGAGAGAGAGTCGAGAAAAATCAGTTCAAAATTCTCCATCGCATAGCAACAGGATCAACGACGAGCCGCGCGTTGTAGATGATGATTACTTAGTCTTCGGTTTCCGAGAAGACGGAGCTATCGACATTATCGAAGACGAAGACAACCACATCAACCACTACGAAGAACAACGCAAAGCTTCCGATAAGGTCAGCAGATTTCGAAACTGTTGGTATGAAAGACGAAACACTATTCCGATTTCCAACGGTTTCACAAATTAATGGTTACTTACTTTGGATTAGATCGATGAAAAACGAGGTGAAAACGATGAATCGGAAGAGATTAACGAGCTGGAAGATCGGAACAAGATGGTTCGATTCGAGTCGTGTGATTCAAATCTATCGGATACGAGCTCCGGCTCTTTTGCCTTCCCAATGAAAGTCCAACATCTACTTGAACTCGACTGCGAATTTTCTTCGTTATACTTATCGATTCAAATTGATCGTATAATGCAGATTGAAGATTGAGGAATGGATAGGCAGTCCAGATCACATGCCCAGCCATGGCGATCAAAGCGTTCGTCTACACTGCTGCAGATTCTAAGCTGCTTCTTTGAAGGTCTCTTCAATGTTGCTTGCAATTATATATTGGAAAGAATTATTTAGCAACACGGGTCACTCTTAAAGCAGAAAGGAAAGAGTGGAGAAGCACACTTAAACAGAATGATGCTCATATAACAATCATACTTGTATAAATGATGAATAAGTAAATTTGATATGGATGGTCACTGTTAGGAGCATGCTTGCATGTTTTTTCTGCTCGAAAAGTTCTACTTAGAATCTAGACTCTTGCAGAAGATCTACTATGAAATGGGATGAAGATGTATAGTGTCATAGACAGGTACTCTTACATTCGGTTATGTGTATATTGGAATCAACATGACTTCGGCCTCTTTAATATTGTAGTCGTTACAGATTTTAATATATTAGTTATAATATGTCTATATATACTAAATTTTTTTTCTCTTTTTTGAATAATAGGTATGCTGTGGAAAATAAGAGCTAAATACACGTATTAAGCTATGCAAAATAAGAGTAAAATATACTATTAAACTATGATTATTTGACGTGGTATCTCCTGAAAATGCCACAGGTACATATTATGCTACAATCTTTACATTTATGCATCTTATCTTGTATCATTAATTTCACCTAAATATAAATTATTTGTAGAGGATAATGTACAAACACTACATTAATACTCCATCCGTCCCATTGAAAACGTTTTGTTTTCCATTTTGGGCGTCCATTGGAAGTGTCTTGTTTCTAAAAAAGGCAAGAATATGTGGACAAGATTTAACTATCCAAAAGTCAAACAATATACACCACACATTATCATTTTCTTAACATCCGTGCCCATTGGAAACAAGACGCTTCCAATGGGACGGAGGGAGTATAATATATTGAAAATTCAATATGTTTTGAACTTGTCATATACACCATCGGAAATTATTATTTTTATATTGTATCAAATTCAATATTGTTAAATTTACTTTAATGTTAATTATATCTAGAAAATAATCTCATCGTTGTATAATGAGTTGTTTATCATTCCAAATTCTTGATATCATTTTCACTCCTATTTACGATTTCAATTTCTTCTTGATTTAATATCTTATTGAATGAATTTATATTTTTATGATTTTTACATAGTCGCACGTGATATTACCGAATTAAACTCTAAAAGAACAAATCAATGTAGTAGTATTTGGTTATTCTGTATATTTTCAATTAATATCGTAATACTTCCTCTGTCCCAAATATATATGCCTCATTTCCATTTCCGTATGTCCCAAATGTATATGTCTATTAATAATTTTTTTGTGCCTAATTAAATATTTCACTAATTTATAAAAGTCTAATTAATATGATAATGTTGAAAAAGATCATTTTATCCAACTTTTATAATAGCAGATATAATTATATTATTAACTTTTTAGTAATTTATTTTAATTTACTCATATTTCAATACCAAAATTTATCTAATTTTCATATCATTAATTTTTTTCATAATATGTATGAAATGTCAAATAGACATATATATTCGGAATAGAGAGAATATATCGATTAAATACATTGGACATCAATCTCCGCACATAGGATAATAAAAAAAACGTGTGGAGCCCGTTAAAATATGCAAAATCCTTAAACCTCTATCCACTCATTTCGTGCGTCCCATCATTTTTCCCATGCACTGAGCACTTCAATCCATTATTACTCCATTATTATTATTTTGATTAAAACGTGGCAGCACATTCCATTAACTTCCTTCTATTGTCATGTTATTCAATTATAGAGCATGGTAAACAATTTGAATAAAGCAGCTTTGAAATGAATTACTTATTTAAATGTCACCTACCAAACTGACAGGATGAGATTATCTGTCTTGCACGACTAGATGCATAATTGGTTTTCTTGTCCCATCAGGCTTCATTTTAAGTTCAATTCCACCCCCCACACAAACACACACACACACACACACAAAAATGAAAGAGAAGCAACCAAAGTCCATGAATTTTAAGGTAATCTTGATCTGCAGCCTCTTCATTATCCTCTTCTTCTTGATAATCAGATCAACATTCTCAAATGTAAACTCCTCATCATCATCAACTGATCTCAACCTCGTCCCAACTTGCACCAAGATCTCACCCTCTCTAGCACACGCACTAGTCCACTACGCAACCCTAAACATCACCCCACAACAAACGTTCAAAGAAATCTCCATCTCCCTCAAAGTCCTCGAGAAGAAATCCCCTTGCAACTTCTTGGTCTTCGGGTTAGGCCACGACAGCCTAATGTGGAAGGCTCTCAACCACGGCGGCCGCACGGTCTTCCTCGAAGAAGACGAGGCCTGGATCGAGCAGGTGACGGGGCAGAACCCATCTCTAGAGTCGTACCACGTGGCCTACGACTCCAAGTTGACTGAAGCCGATGAGCTCCACGAGATGGGGATGCAGGAACAGTGCAGAGTTGTGAGCGATCCGAGGTGGTCCAAATGCGGGCTGGCCCTCAAGGGCCTGCCCACCACGGTGTACGACACGCGGTGGGATGTGATCATGGTGGACGCCCCCACGGGGTACCACGACGGGGCCCCGGGGAGGATGAGCGCCATCTACACTGCAGGGTTGATGGCGAGGAACAGAGAGGATGGGGATACGGATGTGTTCGTGCATGACGTGGACCGGAGGGTGGAGGATCGGTTTTCTAACTCATTCCTGTGCCAAGGGTATATGACAGAGCAAGAAGGCCGGATCAGGCATTTTAATATCCCGAGCCACAAGGCTCGTCTAGGAAGGCCATTTTGTCCATTATAATGTCTTGCATTTCTTATCTCATTTAAATTACTATTGTTTAAGAGTTTGTTCTTTGCTATTGTTAATCATGTCTTTTATCGATCAGAATCAAATATTCATATATACACAAGTCCATCTGCACTTTAAGTGATGAACGAAACAGATATAATGTGGTTTCATTAAATGCAAGTTGTATCACAAGATGTGAGCGTGTTCCATACAGCTAAAAAGACTAGTAATAGCCATTAAATTTCATCACAAACACCACACAATATCTATATATATATATATATATATATGGAGTGGTTCCCGTTTGAACAACTCTTATCATGTGAACGTGTGAACATTGCACTTTAAAGACAAATGTACTGCACTTTCAAGGTAAATATATTGCACTTTACGTACTGCACTTTACGTACTGCAATTAAGGACAAATATACTGCACTTTAAGTACTGTACTTTAAAATGCAGTATCTTTGCCTTTAAAGTGCAGTACATTTGTCTTTAAAGTGCAGTGTTCACAAACTCATCTGTGTTTGCTTGCAGGGAGCTCACATTTCAATGAACCAGCAGGTTGATAACTTTGCTGCAACGGTGCAGCAGCTGAGGCGATTCCTGAGAGGAGATGTGAACGCTTATCTCAGCAAGTCCATCTTCTACTGCGGATTGGGAAGCAACGACTATCCCAACAACTACTTCATGCGCGATTACTACTCAACCAGCTCTCAGTATACTCCAAGAGCTTATGCTGATTCTCTCCTCCGCGACTATTCTACACAGCTCACAGTACGTAAAACGCAATCACATTCTTCCAACAAACTTAGTCTTTTTTGATAATTAATATGTGTCCAGGCGCTTTACAAATTGGGTGCTCGGAAAGTGATTGTGACTGCAGTTGGACAGATAGGGTGTATACCCTATCAGCTGGCGCGCTACAACGGCAGTGGAAGCAGCAGGTGCAATGAAGAGATCAACAGTGCTATTGTCCTCTTCAACACCGGCCTTAAACAGTTGGTGGATCGGTTCAACCGGGGCCAGCTTCCAGGGGCAAGATTCGTCTACCTTGATTCATTCTTTAGCAGCAAAGACCTTGTCCAAAATGCAAGAACATATGGTATGGTATGGTAGGATTTGAAGTGGTGGACAAGGGATGTTGTGGAGTAGGAAAAAACAATGGGCAGATCACATGTCTTCCTCTTCAAACTCCATGTGACAACAGACGGAAATACATATTCTGGGATGCATTTCATCCGACAGAAGCTGCTAAACATTGTGCTCGCCGGAAAGGCTTACACTTCAAAGTCTAAATCATTCTCTTATCCCATTAACATACAGCAACTGGCTGCACTCTAGCAACTTATGCTAGTGATGGTATCATGCAAGGGACAAGAACAATGTATTTGTCTTTAATAATTATATGATTCATTATGATGATGAATTGGGAATGTTTTCAATAATTATTGGTCAATAATGGAACTGCATAGGGTTTAGAAAAATGGTGCAGAATCTCCAAAATTTTAAAAGTAACCTTTTGAAAAATTTGCAATTCAATCGGGAAATAATAAAAATTTTAAATATAAAGCAATTTGCAAAATTTATGATTTTATAATAATGCTGCAAAATCTCCAATTGTGCAAAATTCACGATTTTATAATAATTCTTGAAAATTTTCAAAATTTTAAATGTAATCCCTTTTAAAAAAAATTACAATTCGAATAGTGAAATAATATTTTTTTTTTAAATGGAATTTGGTCACCGCGTGTTATCAATGTATATACTAAAACCTCGCTACATGCGTTGGAATTTTAGAAAATGATACAACTCTTGATTTCGCCTAACTAATACTCCCTCCGTCCCACAATTCTCGTCTCTTATTCCTTTTTGGGACGTCCCATAATTCTTGTCCATTTACCTAAATTAACAAATTATTACACACATTTTATTTAAGAGCCCCACCATTTTATCACAATCAACCACTCCTAAATTTTCGTGCCCAAAAGAAATGGGACTATAATTATCAGATGGAGGGAGTAACTACTATACGTCTGGGAATTATAGAGAACAAGCAAATACAACATTTTCAAGAATACATTACAGCATTAGTATTTGTTTAAAAGAGACAACAAACTCCATTTTTTTTTTTTTAATAAAAAGAACTAACAATTATAAATAAAGACAAATCTAGTATGAACTTCATACTAGATACTGAGCTTTGGGTGGAACCCAGAGTCTATGAATGGCTTTGTGAACTCATCAATGCATGCCATCCGTATTCGTTCCGGAGTAGCTGGATTGTCCAGACGAAACCAATCACTCAGACCTACCTCTGCCCTTGCAGCTACGATAGCATCTTTGATCGCGAAAAATACTGCAGACGCTAGAAAGAAAGGCGGCTCGCCCACTGCTTTCGATGAGTGGATTGCCACAGGATTTGGAGCATCCTTCAACCAAAATATTATATATGGTTATGAAGACATTATCCACAAAAAACTATGCAACAAACTTCATAATTAATTCGAACGTCAAAATAATATAACGAGCAGGCATGAAAGAGAGGCCTGCTCTAGACATGAAGGTAGTAACCATACATGCATATTGAATGTTAACGAGATTACTACTACCCTTAAGCTACAAAGCACTAAAGGAGTAAGCAAGGGAAAGAAAGCTACTCCCTTCGTCCCATTTATATTGGTCCCTTTTTCATTTCGATCCGTCCCATTTATATTTTGGCCCCTTTCCAAAAAAAAAAAATTTAAATACTACATTCTCTCATATTTTATTATTTCTCTCACCTACTTTATTATCCACTCTCTCACCATCTCACTATCTTCTCTCTCTTACTTTATCACCTACTCTACTTTCTTAATTCTCATGCCGGAAAGGCAAGGGGCTAATATAAATGGGACTGAGGGAGTAATTTTTTATTTTTATATAGCGACTGTAGGAAGATATTCTGCAAAATGAGGAAAAGGGGAAAACGGAACATGCTGAATAAGACAATTATACGAGGGAGCTTAAGTTCATCAGAATGTTTACCTTGAGGAGGGAGATATTGAATTTCAAGGGGACATCGTTAACGGATGGAATCTTGTAAGTACCAGGGCCACAAGTGTAAAGATGTCCTGCAGGCACCCACTTGTGAGCAGCATCGCCCCATTTTAACTCTTCAAGAGCCACCCATCCAAGACCTTGTATAAATGCACCTTCAATCTGTAGTGAACAAACGAATGAATTGAAAAATCAATCTATACAAGTCAGAAGAACTGGACATAAAACTGGATAGCTAGCATTGGTGAGAATAGAGGAAATAGGAACTTTAGATTGACATAGTCATGATTAAATTCTATGGATTCATGGACCAGCATTCATTCATTCATCTCCAAATCAACAGTCTGCTGTTTTTAGTAGTATTAACTCAGTTCCTACTTTAAAGAGTTTAGCTCATTTTCCCAGATCTTGAAAAAGAACATTCGGGACTATCTATACCCATAATGCATTCCGTACCGATATAGATCATCTTATTCAGCACCCAACTAACTCTTTTATGCTCCCTAACTGCGAATGTTACACTATTTATATTCCTTCTCTCTTTATTATATTCTTTTTTCTCTAAAACTTTCCGGTTCCCAAATCAGGAAGCAAAAACACATCCAAAACCAGATGTAATCAGAAATCATTAATTGTGAATTGGAAACAAACATGTACCACGAAAATGTAGAAGCTATTGCATTCCCAAGGATTAGTTCTATTTCCTTTCTTAGATTAAGAGAGTTCTGTTCTTAATATTCCCAAGGTTAGGCTTGAGAATCCAATCCTTTGTTTTGTGCTGGAACTAGAGCTCACAAATTCACAATCATAGCTTGAGAAATCCCAATCGCTCTTTTCCTTCTCTGCTGAAGGGTTTATCATATTTATATCAATTTATGAATGTATTAGCCAGTTTAGATTGTGCATGGAATTCTTGACATGCCCAAACGCAACGAGACAACAATAGCGGGACGGAGGGAGTAATAAATAATGCAATTCTTATCATGAAAGGGAAAAATAGCATGGTAGAGAGGTAGGTAAAAAGGCATTCTCTTTGTTTCAGCAACTTGAGGGATGTTATTCAAATATACTGTGCAAAGAATACGAACAAGCTTCTTCTCCTTCTAATTCTCAAGGGCTTACTCCCTCGCAAGAAGGTTGTAGATGAAAGAATCCAGAAATTCAAAATGTTAGTGATGAAATTTGCACAGAGATGCAGGGAGGCAAAAACAAACCTGTCCAACATCAATTGCTGGGTTCAATGGAAGTCCAAGATCCAAAATCACATCTGCCCGTCTCGTGCAGAAGTCTCCTACTAGCGTGTCAATTTCGACTTCAGCAAATGCTGCTCCATAAGTGAAGTATCTGAATGGAGTCCCTTTTCCAGTCGCCCAATCAAAGCCAATATCAGGTGTTTTATAAAATCCATGAGCTGAAAGGTCTATCCGCTCCATGTAGCATGCATTAGCAAGCTGATATTGGAAGTATACAGTTCACATTAATGACAGATAATAAACTTCTTCATGTAATGTTAGGGGTGCAAAATACACATTCAAAAAACAGCTAAAGATAATTCAAATACACATTCAAATTAGAGGCAGATAATGGTAATGATATGTACTCTTTCTTTATATGATTATGTGGAAAATGCCAAAATTTGCATCTCTGTTCCCTGCTGCGAGAACTCGTGTTAAGACATATGAGGACAAATTAGTCTTTCTATATTCATCACTGTTATGGCTAAACTGATAGGGAAGCTTTTATAAAATTGTCTATTTTCCATCTTTTGGATTGTGGAGAGATTTGCTTACCTCTCATAGTGTAGGGTAACTGTTCTTTTCAGATTATTTGATTTGGTTCCTCGTTATCTCATTATCCGAGTTCTATCAAATCTTACTACTTAATAAATCTTCATGATCATCTATACAAGTACATTTCAATGTTAACTTAATTATTCTTTTAAACTTTCAAGAAGCATAAATCATTATACTTTTGTTAATATGAACTCATTTATCTATTGTCTTATGTAGCAAAAAACAAAAATCGCAATATCTTTTACTAATCAGCCAGAAGAGATAGAAGAAGGTGCTGCACTTTAACTACCTAACGTAAATAGTCATATGAATATGATTACCTCAGCAAATGAGCCAAAATTACGTCTTGATGCTATAGGTTCCATGCGTGATTTTATTTGCTCGCATGCGTCTAAAACTGCTGCACCATATATATCAGAACTTGCAGAAGCAGCTGTTGGTGATGCATTAGGGACCTAGTTAGGGAACAGATACACGTAAATATACATGAATAATTTATTTATTTTCATTTCAGTCCAGACAAAACATGATAAATCAAAAGCAGAGTGAGTTAAAACATGGACAACCCAGAAGGTTTATATTCTAGTCCTTTAATGTTAATTTCTAATAGAATAAGATAGCTTTTGATGAACTTCTCATAAAACGTAAATGTTCACAATAAGAAAGGCATTGATACACTAAAGGTGTCTAATCTAGGCCAAATAATTTCAGTTAAATGTCATTTTCCTCTTTCAGCATTGACTATCTGGAATCTGTACACAGGGGAATACAATTCTATTTAATTTTCCAAAAGAAAATCAAAACAAAAAACAAAGCATGTATTGCATCTTTATACTTCAAGATATTATTCAAGGCATGAAACAACGGATAGAGTCCACCCAACCAAATAAATCAGCAGTGACGTTTTAAATAATTTAATCACAAGCTCATCATTCTTTCTTCGAGTCACGATTAATTTTGCACATATTATCAGAAGAATAAAAACTGAATTGAAAAATATTAGCAATCAGTTTCATTTTCCTCAGTAGTTGTAAAAATCAGCCTAGGCAGCCCCTCCCTCAATTTGGCCCAAAACACTTGCTAGGTGCCATCAAGCCTAGCTGGCTCATAACAGTCCCTAAGAAACTATGCTTGATCAGAAAATTTTTCTTCCTGTTCCTTTTTAACTAAATTTTAGAATGTTGATTATTTTAAACTTCTTTTGCTATAAATTGTGAAAATACGCTGTTTTAGAAAAAAACTAACACTAGCAGCTGAGAAATTTGATGCCCAGCCCAATTTGTGTACAACAATTTTTGCGACTTTGGTCATGATCTCATTATTTTTAACATCAGCCAAGGAAAATCTAAAAAAGCACATATCTCACCTTATCTGTACTTGTGTCTGATATAAATATAGAGCTGAGCGGAATGTTAAAAGATGACGCAGCCACCTGTGCCACTTTTGTATGCAAACCCTGCCCCATCTCAACACCCCCATGTGTGACTAATACAGTTCCATCTGTATAAACATGAACGAGCGCACCTGCCTATGGCCCAAAAGCATATAGACGAATCATATTCACAAGAGGTTGAGGATACAAAAGCCTTATTTATTGGTATTAGAACAAAAAAAGACTACCTGATTCATAAATTTGGAAGTAAAAGATATGCCAAATTTTGTAGGGATAATAGCTACTCCACGCTTTTTCCATCTATTATGAGTATTGAACTGCTCGACTTCTCTTTTAACAGCCAAAAAGTCAGAAGATATCTTAAGCTCGTTCCAGAGGCGCTCCAGGGTGCAGTGCTCAATAATTTGACCATAATGCAACACTGAACCATCTCTCTGAAAATTAATCTCCTGGCACATATAGATATTAAAATGTATTATAGCGTTAAGCCACAAACCAGAGACATGCAGAAGAAAAAAATGAAAATGGACTCTGTGATCGAGATATAGAACTTACCCTAATGTCTTCCGGGGTTTTCTTAACTTCCATAGAAATTCTTTGAATCCAGTTCTCAGTAATTAGCATACCTTGCGGACCACCAAATCCTCGGAAAGCAGTATTACTGGGAAGATTAGTAAAGCAGACCTTACCTTTAATCCTAACATTTGGAATCTCATATACATTGTCTGAGTGGAACATGGCACGTTCAAGCACCGCAAGTGAGAGATCAAGTGAGTTTCCACCATTATTAAAGATCTCAAGATCCAAAGCAAGTATCTTTCCCTCTTCTGTAAATCCAACCTACAAAAAGTTTTTCAAGTCAGTAACCTTTAGTAAGTAAACTAAATTAAAAATTCTCAATCACTAAACATCATTAGTCATTAACAAGTAAAATTATTATTAGAAGAGGCAGATCATAACCCTCAAGATCTCAGTGCACACAGGACGACTTAAGCACCGTCACATGTCCCACCAAAGAAAAAATAGCACCATCATAGGTTGAGACTTCACCATGTATGTATTGCCAAATTTATGTGAAGCAATGCAGAGAAACTATATGGTGATGACATCAGATAAACCTTAAGCATCTCAGAATGAAGTATACCTTATACTTCCCAAGAAAGCTATGTCGTTGTCCGGTTATCATCATGTCGGTATCCCTATCCAGTGTAATCTTTACAGGACGATTTAGTAAATACGATGGAATGGCGGCAACAGCAGCAAGGAAAGCAGACCTGGTCTCTTTCCCTCCAAATCCACCACCAATTCTTTTAGTCTTGCATACCACTTTTGACATTGGAAGACCAAGAACACGGGAAACATACTGTTGGTGCTTCTGAGGCGCCTGGGGAAAATAGAACTTCAGCATAAACTTCACGGGTAAAATTTTTGTTTTTCTTGAGATGGAAAAGAAACAAAGTTGCAACACAGGCAAGTCCATTGGCAAGTAAAGAGGTCACTAACTTCTAGCAATTTAATATACATAATTTTTATGGTGAATTTATTTTGCCAAGCAGCAACCAAAGATGAAAGAAGGAAGATTAAAGAAAATATTAAATTGTTAACTAACTAGGAAAAACTTCAAAATTTAATTTGGTTTCATTAGTTAGAGGTCATTCAAGAAAGAGGTTGGGCTCTAAGAGGGTCATAGGCTATAGTTAAATAAAATATTATAACTACTAACTCATAAAACCTTGTTTTAAAATAAAGTAGTAGATGTATAAGGATAAGGATAAGAGTAAACATAGAGACAGCAATCTTAAAAAAATGACAACATAAAAGGAGTTGGTAAAAAAAGATCTAATTATAGAATTAAGTTAAAATGTATTCCTGTCTCCTAAAGACAGCTTATAAGCTATTTTACAAAATTTGGCCCTTGAGATGCTCTGTTCGAACACTTATTGAGCACTTTCAGAGTAGCATAATAAGTCGGAGAAACACCCATACAACCTCTTCTGCACTAAGAAGATGAGATAAGAGCTCCAAATGCAAAAAATAAATAAAAAAATAAAAAATTTAAAAAGTATTTATTAAAAAAAATAAAAAATAAAATTCAACAAGTAACAAAATCAACAAAACTATCCTTCTAATCAGTTTAAGTCAAAAACAATGATATACTGATTTCCTAATATCATCTGAGTCATTCTCATTCCGGTCAGTCACCGAATTTGTTCTCCACATCACTTATTTTACAATCATATCAATGATTAAACCCGAACAAGGTTTTAAAAAGCGTAAACGGGTTTCGATGCCTTTTTCCATGGTTTCACGAGGCGTAAGCCTCGAAACGGAACGAGGCGTAAAATTGAGACGTAAATTTAATTTTTTCCCCCTGATAAATATATAATAACACATAAGTGCAAAATACTCTCAAATTCAAAATACATGGGATTCAATATTCTCCACAACTAGGATTTTAACTTTTTAGTGAAATACATGGGAATTGGTGGCCAAAATGTCTTTTCTGGAAGAAGAATACAATGAATCTTACTAGTTCATAGCTAACCTCTTCGTTTTATTAAGTTAAATAATTAATCATACCCAACTATCTAATAAAACTTTAGGCAACTAATCACATAAATAAATGTCTAATTTAATATATCCTCTTCGTTTCAGCAACACTAATAACGGGTGTCTGGAAGCAACATTAATTTCAGAGAGAAGCAGCGGTCGATTTCACGGCGCGAGAATGCAATTTCACGGCAGCAGGGAGGAGCGGCGCGACAATGCAATTCACAATTCACGTTGTTTTCTACTCAATTTTGATTCTAATCTAAATATTTTGGGTTGGGCTAACTAAAATCTAATTAATATAATTGGGTTTAAGCTCAATTACATTAATTTAATAAGAATTCGAATTATGGCCCGATAAAAAAAGGGACCGCCTCAATGAAAAAATGCCTCAAAGGCGCGCCTCGCCGGAACGAGGCGCTCAGAAGAAGCGCATGGACTGAGGCGTACGCCTCAAGGCGTTTTTTCACCGTTTCGATTCGAGGCGCGCCTCGAGGCGGGCCTCAGTTGGGTTTTTTAAAACCTTGAACCCGAATACCTCATGTTTTTCTTACTTAACTACGAATGCTTTTGGTAGTCATTAAGGTAACTGAATCTCTAGCACTCAGAGGTGTAAGGATACAAGGAAAGATCAAAGAAATGAAGGCGGAATTTTTAAGATAGTATCACTCTAAAATTTAAAATAAGTCTTAATTCCTAAATGAATTAGGTTCCAAATATCCGCTTAACTTGCCAAATTGATGAAGAGAAAGTGATAAATGCTAATTTAGCTGTTATTACTACTTTTCCTTTAATACTTACTTGCTAATACTATGGTTAATGTGACCCTGAAGTATCAGTGTAAACATACTAATGCTCTGTACAAAGTCAAGCCTAGATTGTCAATAGACTTGAAACAAAGGCTGATTGAGGGTATGGTCCCAAATGAACAAGAGCGAATATGGTGAAAGGGCCAAACTGAAACAAGAAAAATGAGGCAAAACACTCTATTTAAAAAAGCAGATTCAATTTTTGACCCCCAAACATCTGTTAGCTTCAAAGAAATACTTTTGTAAGCTTTTAAGAGCAGGTATGCTGTGAGAATGAGTGTGTGATAAGATATGCTGCCATGATTAGATTGGCATGGTAAGAAGGAAAATGGGAAACAAGGGTTCAAGGGATAACACCAGGAAACGCTGCATGAGAAAGATGCATACAATTCCGTAAAAGTCAGTTAGCAAACTTACTTGAGTGGATGAGATCATATGAACTTCATTGCCACCATCAGTAGTCCAAATTAAAGTGCTATTTGGCTCCAAGTAGAAATGCTCCTGACCACCTACCTGAACCGCTCCCTCTATTATCTTATCACACTGCATCGATAAGAAGCAGAGGTCCACATCACCTTTCCTCAGACACTTTTCAGTTCCAGGGTGGAAACTATTAGATGCAATAGCTTCTTCAATGGATAGGACTGCTGGTAGTTCTTCATACTGAATCTGGACTTTCCGAGCAGCATTCTTTGCATTTTCATGTGTATCAGCTACAACCACTCCAATAACCTGAAAGATAATACCGAAGAACTCTATGGTTTTGATGGTTGTGAATGAGCAAAAAACAAATTAAAAGTAAAACCAGATTGTGCAACTCTATCTCTGTCAAAGTCTTCATTTCTAAGAACAACACACTATTATTTTAGACCAATATTTATAGAAGTGTATGATATGATACACATGTCCGAGTTTATCATTGCAGTGGTGAAAGACAGAGTTGAGCATGCACTAGTTGTTTATTTCCATTTGAGTTGGAATTTTGCATGGCCTTCAGGAAGTTTTTGTATAAATTGTTTGTAAGGTATTGTTTATGGGAAATTTGGATAATTGTGGGCGGCCACATGTTTGTTTGAGGAATCTCCACCGACAGTTGGTTGCTTACTTTATTCCCTTCACTCGAACAGTGTGGGATAGATGCACCTGACACAGTAAACTGATTCCATATGGATTTATCCTCTTACCTTTTTGTATCAGTTGCCAAAGGATGGCAAAGGACCAGTAAGCATATAGTTATCTGATTTAAAACCTTCTATTATGATAATTGTTTGTGGTTTTCCGGCTTATGATCTACTCCTACACGGAGTTAGTTCTCTAAGAGGCTAATTCACGCACTTCCGTGTGAAAACTGCATCTAACTTTTTGTGTCAGTTGACATAAGAAAGCAAAGCATTCTACCACTTAGTAAGCATCTAATTACTGATTTACTATCACTTAGCAAGCATCTAAGTACTGATTTAAACCTCTGTAAACTAATAATCTTGGGACCAAAAAGAAAAGAAAAAAAAAATTGTTTAGCGAGGTTATTTATTTAGTATTTTAGAGATAGTTTTTCAATATAAAAAATGTTAAGTGTATGTACATTATGCATGCTCTAATTAAAATCAAGTCAAAGTATTGAATCTCGGAAAACTGAATAGGTAAAACTTAGTTCATGTAAAAAAATAAAAAAAAGAAATCTCCAGCCAGTGAAATTGGAAAGACACGAAATTTACCTGACCTACACATGTGACTACTTCTGAAGCAAAAAGTTCTTCATCTGCAACAACTGGTCCAACCTTACTGTTTCCAGGAACATGTTTTGCGAAGAAAATTCCTGCAAAACCGGGAGACATCTTTGCTGCAATGTCATCAATCGCATGTATACGTGCATGAGCCTTCTTACTCAATATTAGTGCAGCATGTAAACCATTTGGAGGCATGGGAGCATCATCTGTATACTCTGCCTCTCCTGTAGCCTGCCATCAGAGGAACACTTAAGAGTGACTTGAGCTGTTAAATGAATTGTCGAGCAGAGGAAATAAAATAAGAATTTTATTTTTTAATTTGAGTAAGAAAATTGATTTAAAAGTTAGATATAGTGAACTATATATGGGCTCCAAAACAATAACAAAGGAAACCATATAGCCATATAGCTAAAATCAAGTCTCCTAACCTATAGACTCAAAAGAGATCTGACTCATAGAACCCAGAAAACACAAAAATTTAGATAAAAAGACCCAAACTATGATAGGATACACCAAACTCTATCCAAGCGCAACAAAAACATTCATATAGTACATGTCATGAATAGACAATTAAGAAAGATAATCTCCTAGTCTCCAAATAGTGCCTACAACATACATGCTAGTTGGGAGACAGAAGAATAAAAGGATTTCTTTATCATAACATCAGATTTAGCTGGCTCACTCATGCTATTTTGCATGTAATTCACATTGGTATTCCTTGCTTTATTTTGAACGTATATTCTATATCACATCTGCGTAAACCAAGAAAACAATTATAACCTTAGTAGGTACCAGAACCTTAAAATAAAATCGGACAAAAGGAAACAAGGAAAAGATGAAGGTGAGGTCCTACAAAATTATTTAGAGAAGAAACACCTAAAAATTCCCACCTCACATTGTGTCCTGATATCTCTACCAACCTGATGGATTCTAAGCAACGACATAGAAAATAAATGAGCAACCTCAAAATCCCTTACACTACAGTAGAACTGAAGATTCCAAGACAATATATGAACTCATATGATGGAAATAATTGAACGAGGGAAGTAATGCATTGATGATGAAAAACTGAATACTGATACAATGATATAATAATGGAAAGAACCGGTCCACCAAGCAACACACCCAGTCGCTTGTCTTGGATTGAAACCTCAACAAAATGATGGAAAGTTGAATATATAAACTCTAGAAATACTTTAGATGGGATTCTATAAGTGAGTGATTCTAATACCAACCTTTGACCTGAACTTGGATATTACAAGAGATTGGAGTTGTATTTGCAGATAGTTTGCTTTTACCTTCAAGATCTCTCATCCCTTAGTAATCTTTACCTATTTCTAATAATAAGTTATTTCTAAAAGAAATCAACTTAGAGTAGTTATGCAGATATAAATGAAATGTCCATATTCATCCTGATGATTTGTTAAAGGAAGCATTTAGTGATCAGAAAGGTCAGCAGCATAATGCTAGTAGTACTGTATACTAATAAATGCAGTTTAGTGCACATGTAGCAATTACCCAAACAAGTGATGAGAAGCTGCAGCTGGCGATTTCTTTCTTACATAAATGAATTATAATTGGAGTCATAATTATGCATTAGAAACATCCAAACCTGAAGCCTTGATGAAAGATGAACTTCAGGAGCTCCAACAGCCGTACCACGCTTCACAATTTCATAATCCTGTCTTCCTATTATAGAAGGGTGGTGAAATGATTTTATTGCTGAAGGACAAGATGTTGGAACTGTTCCATTGGGGGATGGCAATCCATCCATTTGGTGAGCAAGCCACAAAGAAAACTTGAAGAAAAAACTCAGAATTAAGGATTTCCGGTACTCTACCATCCCTCCTGGAGCATCATCTTTCACGATAATGTCCTTCTGCAGTACTTCTAAAGCACCAAGCAACAGTTCCTTGTTCCAACGCTTCCCTATCAGAAACTTCTTTGTTTCAGTTGCCGAAACAGAATAAGGAGCAACACCGCCATAAACAATTGTTGCATCAGAAACCATCCATGTGTGTTCCTTCTCTTCAAGACAGACGCGCATTCCAGCATTCACAATAGCAATGTCATCATCTCTCCTATGAGCTTGCTTAAATTCTTTTACAAATTCATATGGAGAGTTCCAAGGGAGAAAAACTGAAAGAAGGATCTCATTACTTGCCAGATCCACTTTACGGTAATCCAGGAAAAAAAACTCAGCTGCACATATGCGTGTGTTTCCATTACAATCGGATATGTGAAACTTTGCTCCAGCAGCCATCCATAAAGGGTTCAGGTCTGATATAGGACTTGCTGTACAAATATTTCCACCTACAGATGCAACATTTCTTATTTGTGTCCCAGCAAACCATTTCAACTGTTCAAGTATGGCTCTGCATGATGACGTTTGAAAAGAAGCACGCTGGTCTAAAACCAATTTTAGTACTCTGACCAGTTCCGAAAGTTTAACCGCTGCACCAATCTCCAATCCTTCATCTTTTATGATTAGTTTATTAAGTTCAGGAATATGAGCTACATGGACAAGAACTGGATAATGGAGATTCTTGAGCCTTGTTTCAACTCCCACCTCGGAGTTACCAACAACTAATTTTGCGTTAGGATATCTTGCTTTTATATCAAATACATGTTGAAGGCTTAATGGACGATACCACTTAAGGCCGTTAAACCCACTCAAACATAAAGCAGTTGATTTCCTCATTAAAAGCTCTGGAGGAAAAATAAGTTCTTTCCTAGTGTACGAAGCTCCATCAATATCACTGTAAGAGATAGGTTTCAGAATGTTACCGTTGCAGATGCTTCCTCTTTCAGTGCCTTTATCATCCTTAATATTCTGCCCACATGAACATGGCTTACCAGTTGATGGGCAAACGAACTCACTGCTCAAAAGGTCTGAGGATCCATTGGTGTACAAGGCATCATTTGTTCTCGCGAATACACGAAATGCATCAATTATCGGTCTATAACCTGTGCATCGACATAAATTTCCAGCAAGATTTTCTTCAATATCCTCTTGTGTAGGAGGCTTGCTAGATGACCTCAGCAGGGCATACATGGACATAACAAAACCAGGGGTGCAAAAGCCACATTGCGAACCATGTGCATTTGCTATTGATTCCTGGGAAGAAGCACAGGTCTATCACAATACATTTCAATACAATATGTCATCAAGTTTATCACAGATACATGAATCGCTTGTGTTTGAAACAAACAACATGTTTGTGTAATACTAGAGAAACTAACATCTACTGATGCGTCCCAGGGTTTGGGTTCTGAAATAACTCCAACAAGATTCACAAGTAAAGCAGTCAGAACTGAACAACTTTTACCTATACCTGACATGCATTATTGATAGTTTGATACTCCTATGAGGGAACATGAGACAGGTTTTGGTAATTGAACACAAAAATCACAAGAACCACAAGAACACAGAATATCAATGAATCAAAATAAACTACATAATCAAAGAACGATCAACAGAACAGCCTGTCAAAGCATGATATCGATTCTCAAGGAAAAAGGTTTAATTACGATTTTTAAACCTTGCATGTGAGTACAAATCTTTAGAAATAAATCCTGATTTTCTCGAATATTACTGCTCCACTTCCGAAAGTTATTTGTTCAGAAGAACTACATATGCCTGAGAGTGGTCATTTAGGAAATCCAAGTGTTTCTGATTAGATCTCTCAAGAGAACTACATTCGCTGATGCCTAATATGGAGATTATGGTTTATGGGTAGAAGTTCTAAAAGTAAAAACTGGTCAACACGATCATATTTTTTTAACTTGAGGTTTATACTAGGAACAGATTTAACCTGTGCAATAATGACATGAACAATAGCTCCTGCAAAAAAAATTCAACCTAATAACCTGAGTTCTGACATCGAAATTCAGGTGATCCTAACAGAAATAAGAAACATACCTGTATAGGATGTAACCCATATCTGCTATTCCCAATTCCTTCAACGGTAATTACATGCATTCCTTCTATAGAATACAATGGAGCCAAACACGCATTAATAGCAACATGCCTGAAATTTTTCCAAGATGTGAAAATAAAGAGTTATTCATACTTTTTCCTCATGGTTTGTCACAAAATTATAACAAAAACATGGCCATGTAGGCCACAGCAGTATCACCAGATACTAAATGTTGCAGGATCAAGACATTTGATCCTGGAAAGTACAGTAGAATCGGTAGGAATCATTGTCTTCTTACACTTTCCACACAAATGATCATTTCAATCCATCTATTATTGTATTTGGCTATTATAAAAAAAATGGAACAGCATAAGTCTTTTTCTCATCATTATCTTAGTAGCTTAAAAACAACAGAGAAGGGTTCTGCAATTCAATTACTCCTGCTATCGGGCATCTGTTAAATTCTAGCAGCATATTCTGGTGGAGACTAACACTTCTCTTTGATTAAAAAATTTAACACTTGAAAAATCTACTTTTATACGATCTAAATCAAGCTATCAATATATCATACAGAACACGTTTCATTATTCAGTTTGACAGAAAGGTGAGATAACGTCAAACTTTTGTCAGCTCAGTCAAAAATCAAATCAAATATAGTTTTGATTGCATCTGGCCAGGTTGATCAGTAATTTTGATTGCATCTGGCCAGGTTGATCAGTAATTTTGATTGCATCTGGCCAGGTTGATCAGTTTTTAATGCTCAAACACAGGAAGGGGAACACAAATACATTGAGCAGTGTGTGTGTGTGTGTGTGTGTGTGTGTGTGTGTGAGAGAGAGAGAGAGAGAGAGAGAGAGAGAGAGAGAGAGAGAGACTCACACACATTTATTCGAGTTTTGGTCAAAATAAGAAATCATCACCGTGCATGCTCCACAACCTCCTTCACCACAACCAAGTTTTGTGCCAGTCAGGCCCATGTCTGCATTAGATATTAAAAAAAGCATGTAAAAAGGATAACTATTCAAATAAAGATAGAGTAACACCTTCTACAGTACCATTCAAAACCCAATTCTGGACTTTGCAGTTTTCATAAATTAAAAGGACTTTGCTGTTTTCATAAACTAAAATAATGTTTTTCCCTTTTTTCACTCTCCCCTAGAAGAAAACCTTCATAAACTCTTTTCTAAACAAAAACTCTAAAATAAAGAACATAGAACGACACCAACTGCATTGTGTAAAACTGCCCATATGAAATGTAACTATCAAATTTCCAGGAACTAGTCAAAGTATAATTTACTCCAGAACATCACATCTTAATTAGAAAAGAAGATAGATTTAAAAAGTAATACTTATCCTGTATCACAAGCATTTTTTAAATACGGGGTTTAGTTCGGTGTTTCAATCCCTAAAACAAAGCCTGTCAAAAACATCTTTTTCTCCAGAAACTATCTACATTTTCTCATAAAGATTTATAAAGATTCAACACATTAGACCTCAAAATGCTTCCAGAAAAAAAAGAAGCACACTACAGATTCCTAGTTTATTTCCTCGATATTGGAAATAGACAGACCAACTTTTGGTAGTAAAATACTATGTAAGTACTGTCCAGATGCGACAGTTTCTTTGCTCATGTCAATACATCTATCCGCAACTAATTAGCTGAACTGCCCAAAACTGATATTGTTTGTACAAAAACTCCATCAGTAGATATTGTGACATCATGCCCAAAACTGATATTGCCCCCATAGAGATGTTAGCTGAACAAGGCTGAACTAAGTAAAATATCAAACATGATCCCTCAACTTTACTGCAAATAATTGAACAAATAGAAAATTGAATGCAGATGCTTCAAATGTGCAAAACATCGGGCTAGCTGTTTTGGAAGTCAATAGAACATAAGCGGATTAATTTCTACGATGAGTTTGCTGGTTCTTTATTTGTTGCTTCTGTATCAGTACTAATTGTCAGTTTCTGCGGATATATGTCAACCAATTGAATGCCAAATTTTAGAAGCGCTAAGGGCATACGTAAAATTGGGAGTAGAGTTTACAGAGAGTTCTTTACAGTATAGTTTATATTTCCATAGAAAAATACATGAATCAATCGAAGAATGAAACCCTAGACACGGTTTTCCTAGAATTGATGTACAAAAATGGATAAGTAAAATCAATTTCTATTATCCAAGGTTGATATAAGTGCGAGTTGGTTAGATCAAATTCAAGTGATCAATCTTGCAGTATTCTAAACAGAAATTAGATTTTCAAACAAAACAGTAAGACATCAACAGGAAGATAAGTCAAAAATCTGTACCTCTGAGATATTCGAGTAGGGTGAAGTGGGCCAAGTTTTTAGGCAAAACTCGACGGACTCCATTAACGTACAGAATCGGTTCATTTGAGTCAGATTCTGTTTCTGCTCTCTTCATGTCATTCTCTTTCAGCATAGATGCCATCTTCAACGCAAGGTCGACTGCTAAGAACTTCTGTCCGATGGGCGGTGGGAAGACAGGCTATATATATTGGGATGAGCCTATGTTTTAATTTTTCTTTTTAATTTGATATTTTTCAGTCATTTTAAATCGGACACAAATTAGATAAAAAAATTTTGAACAAATGATCTCATCTCATATATATTTAATATTCTATTACAAAATGGACGGAGAATTAAAAAATAAAAAATAAAAATAATTTATCAATTAAAGTAATATTATCTTGAATATAAATTATTAAAACTGTTGTAAATATATTTTTTTTGCTCCCGGTCCATTTTGTAACAGAACATCAAAACAGTTTTTATATTTATATACAAGATAAAAATATTTTTATCCTCCTTATTTTTTAATGCAAAAAAACTAGTATAATTTTACATTTTGTATTATGTAGAAGGCAAAAATTAATTTTTTTTCATAAAATATATAAGGATTATGTATTATTCTCGCATTAAATGTGATTTCTCACCATATTCACATCCTATATACACATATATATTAAAATATAATTGCTCTTGGAAAAACACAATTAATATTTTTGAAAAATATTAAATGCTCTTGAAGAGCAATTAAAAAATATATTTTCAAATCAAGTTGTTGCTCCAGAAGTAGCACAGATAATTTTTTTAAAGAATAGTACGTGCTCTTGAAAAACATTTACAATCAACATTTCTACATGCGTTTTTTCATATATTTATTATTTTAATCTAAATTATTACTCATAAAGTAGCACAATTCATATTATTGATAATATTAATAGAAATCCTATATATATATATATATATAAAATCATGAAGAATACTACATATTCTTGAAGAACAGTTAAAGCCCTCGATTTTGGCATTGAAGAGGATTTCTATTAATGATATGTCTTCATATTAACTTTAATTGTTTATTTTGAAGTAACACAATTAATTTGAAGTGTTCTTGAAGAACAACTCAAATTAATCATTTTGGAATCATATATCACAAGATTGTACTTAAATTGTTGTTCTTGAAGTAGCACAATTAATATTCTTCAATATTATATATTACTGAAGACAATGCATATTTTAAGAGAGATTCTAATTCATGTCTTAATTATATGCAGTGGTAGCAAAGTTCTTCTATGGTTGATAACTCGATTTATAATGTTTATTATTGTTTAATTTATTCAAGATCCAATATATCTCATATTTCACAATTTATAAGTTTAATTAGAATAAATGTATTACAGTAAATTATCGTTTTGGAAGTTGCATAATTAAATTATTAAAGAATGACCATATTATGATTACTATCACGTGTTTGTGGAAATACCTCAAATGTGTCCACAAATGATCATATTTGTGGAGTATTATTTAACTTTTGCTCTTGATTTAGCGATCAGTCTTATTAATGCTCTTAAAGAGCAATTTGTATTTTGAGAAACCTGAAAAATATAATTTATGTATTGACATTAATGATATAGATGTTTATAGTTAATAATAAAGGGTACGGAGATAATAATATTATGAAATGAAGTGGTTATTAGAAATTTAATTTTTCTCTCTTAAAATAAAAATTTCTAAAATTATTAGAAACTTTTTTTTTTTGTTAAATCAAGATAAATCATCATAAGTCATTAATATTTTAAAATATTTTCAAATAAATTCACTATTATCTTGATAAAATATTATTAGAAACAAAGTTAATTTTTTAAAATTCCAATAGAAAATAAAAACAACACATGAATTTTTTTTTTTTTTTTAAATGTTCAATTAGTTGACAAAATCATGATATGTTACCTCAAAATAAATATTTTTATTCGAAAGTCCTTTTAACTTTTATAAAAAAAAATTACTAGACCCCCATTCAGTAACAAGGCCTTAATCTGTGCTGAACCACTAACAAATTAAAACACTATACTTCAGCTGAAATATAACCATTTACAGCGCAAATGACTAGAAATCCGGCGAGTGAAGTTGTGGTTTTCCTATACTATCCATACACGAGCAGCAGCAGTCTGGCCATGCTAAGAATCAGTTATCAGTGTTTCCGAGTTCAGCCTGAAAACATCATAGAATAGAAGATGAGTAAGAGCAGGCAGATTGAGTGGAGATGTTGATTTACTTATTACCTTGGCCTGACGATATTTGGTAAGAAGACGATGATATTGCTGGCGCGCTTCCGGAGATTCGACCATTGACAACACTCTTGACACGGCTTCATCAATAGCCTTATCCACTTTCTGCTTCCGGAATACCCTAAGGATGTCTTCTTCATCATCACTATCATCGATGCATTCTAGATCCGGTCGGAATCCACGCAACCCAACTCCTTTCCGGCGCCACCTTAAGATTACCTTCTCCAGTACACCAACTGCCCAGCATACCTTATAGTTCTGTCTAACTTGGTACCCCCTCACATGAGCCTGCTTTCATACAACCAAGCATCAACAAACACATACTATCTATTTAACTGAACATGCTACTCCCTCCGTCCTGCTATAAGTGGGCCACCTTTCCCGATTAGGGATGTCCCACTAAAAGTGGCCTCTTTCCGAATTTGACAAATGATTATCATCTTCTCTCTCCTACTCTCTCATTATCTCACTCATCTTCTCTCTCACACGTTATAATCTACCTATCTCTCTCATACTTTATCATCTATTCTCTTAATTCCCGTGCCGAAAAGAATGTGGCCACTTATAGTGGGACGGAGGGAGTATTAACTAACATTACCTGTATCTTGACAACTTTCATACTTTATCTTGACATTTTCTCTCTCATATTTTATCATCTATTCTCTTAATTCCCGTACAAAAAAGAATGTAGCCACTTATAGTGGGACGGAGGAAGTATTAACTAAACATTACCTGTATCTTGACAACTTTCTGGCGAAGAGAAAGGAAGTCCTTCCGACCTTTCCAGCCTCTATATTTCTTTTGTATTGAGAGAGCAGCTGAGTTGTAGTCGCGTGTAGTGCGGAATGCCAACTTTGAGGCAGCTGAAAGCCCCCGAATGTCGTCATCTTCATTAACACCAGCAAAGTTGATCTTCTTGTGCTGCCTTTTCCGGAATGAATGAGCACGGAATGCAGATTGAATGCGTGCAGCAGCTTGGGCAGCATTCCGAACTGCAGCCAGAGTCTGCTTGAGAGAATCCTGATCCTCAAACTCAGAGGACGAGACACTGTTCACTGTTCTTTCTGCTTCTACGGCGGCGGATCCTTTAGATAGCTCACTTTCCCCCAGCGTGAGGGATGATAGGTGACTAGTTAATGCAACTTCTGAGAGATAACCTGCAAGTCCCTTGTGGCCAAAGGTAGCAGCAATTGATGCCGCTGTTTTACCAGCAGGATCTTGTGCTTTAGGGTCGGTAACTGCTCCAGCCAACGCACCAGATGCAATCAGAGCAGCCACCATCTTTTCCCTGCCACAAATACAGAAATCAAACTTCATTGAATTTTCTAAAATGGACCAGAAATTCAATTTTTAATCTTTCTGAAAGATACAAACATAAACACTGTTCTTGGAGGTGCTTGGTCAGGAAAATACAACAGCTAAACCTGAAGGTGAGAAGTGGAAGCTATTGGAGGAATAATTCATCCATACGAAGAAATCGTCTTTTCTTTATTCCCACTCCCCACCTCCCAAACCCCATACCAAGCATCCCTTTAGTGATTTATCCATAGGTGGCTTAAAATTGAGGAGCTGGATAACATCATAAATGGAATTGGTTGAAACTACCAAAAAAGGACATGAAGCCATAGGAAACTGGGTTACATTTCCATGGAGATGGACCAAGTTTTGGACAAAAGCTAATCATTGTTAATAGCAATTTATTCTTTCATTTCTCTTCCGGAACATCAATGTTGTAGCCTGTAGGATTATAAATACAGGAAGATACTAGTAAAGCACCATGTAGATTCCGAACAAAATTTTGGACAAAATAAATATACCTCCCAAATCGTGCAGCCCAATGAAGTGCGGTCCATCCATTATTGTCGCGGAAGTTAATGCTTACTCCACAGTTCAAAATTGGCTGCAGTGCCCATTCAAATCCCAATACGGCAACCATATGTATGATACCCTGTTCCTTCTTTGATAAGGGGCAGCCCTTGTCATTATTATTCGGTAATTTAGATGAAAGCCATACTTCCAACTTGTCCTTCAGAAGTTCTTGCAGAAGCCAATCAAGGGTGCTTGATGATGTCGAAACGCCAACCAGAATTGCATCAATGATTTGGTTCCACGAGTCTTCTGCCATTACCAAATTTCCCAGCATATCAGTTCTTGATTCAGAGACACCTCCTTTTTGCTGTGTATCAGATAGCAGCATTTGCACGAATCTGACAAGCGATGCCAGTTCCTCTGGATTCTTATAAGCCTCTGTTCCAGATAGATTACTGTGAGTGCAAACATCAACCTTGGATCGATATTCAAACTCCCTGACTTCACTGCAAGCCTCTCGATTTCCAGAAGTTATGCAAATATTGACTTTCCCCTGCAAGTGAACTGGAGAATAGGCGCAGAGGACACCTTCTTGAATGATCTGGACAGGAACTTCAATGTCACCAATCATACAAGCCCATTCAGACTCGGAGGGATCACAGTAGAAAGACCCAATAATTATGATCTGCAAGTAGATTTTAAACCTTGGATCAGCAAATTAGAGTCCCATAAGATTACTGAAAAACTCCAAATAGAACTCTAGCGATTAAACTATACAAACATACTATACATATATAAGTGGCTGGGATGAACAAAAACATCAGCTACTTTCCATTGTGTTGGGCAAAAAATTGGGAATGAATTATTATACTGTATCGAGCAAAAATCATGGAAGTGCCATCAAATTCAGCAATAAGTTTCCTGCTTTCAGTGAATAAGAAGCTAAAAAGTGAACATACTTAGAGGAGAACAGAATAGCCAACAGAAAACAAAACAAAAAAAGTCGCCTATCAAACCGCAGCAGCCCCCACACTTGTCTTTTAAAATGCAGTGTCTATGACTCAAATACGTCATACTTCGTTCGATATAAGAAATCTTGTTTCATTCTTACAAAGTTCAGACATTTGGTTTGCTTTAGTACTTTGCTGCAACATGGTATGACTGAAAAAATACATTTGCTGGCTTCACATGCTGAGTAAGGTACAAGTTATACGGTAGAAGGAAATATTCTACAAAAAATCACTTAATAGCAACTGCTGAATTTCATTTCCATGATATATACCTTTGTACCCTCTGATGTATAACACCACTCTGGAGATATCTCACGGATAGTGAACTTCTGCTTTTGGGCAATGGTCAAACTTATGTTGTTCTCAAGAGAAATTCCCAACTCATCTTGGTAAAATAATGGTGAATTGCAGTTTGAAACATCTCCATAAGCATGTGGAATCGAAGAATATGCATGATACTTCAGAGGATCAACTTCTTGGAGAACCGCAGGCGCAGGCAGGGTAACTGTGGTCTCAGAGTTCTTGAATAAAGAAAGATTCTGAAAATAGTAAAACAAAGATTATCATTTAGGGGAACTTACAAGTATGCCGTCCTCCAAATTGTGCTGAAGATTCTACATTTGGAAAATTCTTGGGGCTATCTAACATCTCTTTCCAAATGTCAACTTCAGTGACTGGGAGTTGATGTTGCTGTTGAACTCTATCATCTGAAAAGTCATGTCCTATTAACAAACTAGCAGCCTTTATTGTTTAACATGGAGAACTATACAACTTGATCGCGAGGAACTAGACAGATGGATATAACTGATCGCAGAGGAAGAATGTTACCTGTATCATTTGGTTTCTGACCAGAAAATTCATATTCTCGCAGCACATCGAGGTCATTCGAATCATCATTCTCAAAGTAGTATTCATTGTATACTGTCACCTCGTCATCATTTAAACTCAGTTCCTCCTCAATTCTTCGTAATGCCTGACTTAAATCAGGCCCTGATGAACTATTTACTTCATTTGTTCTCTTTTCTGACTGAATCATTGCACAATTCTTGATAATTTTACTAGAACTAATCTCCACCGAGCTCGGACTTGATTCATTATGATACAATTCATAAGATTCACCAATGACAAATGATGAGTCTGGCAACTCAGATGCCAAAGATGTAGGAATAGGACTGAACTTGGAAGAAGATAATGTTGGAAGTTGAGGTGTTGATCCAGATTTCTGCCTTCCCTGTAAGGTAAAAAAAAAAAAAAATAACGAATGCTGATAAAGAATGGTTATTAGCACATAATTACCAAACGAAAGTTGTACGAAGACAAATATTTATTTGTCTAAAAAATATTAAACCACAAATATTTTCGACATGAATTTCCATCCGGGAAGTCGACACAGCCTCAACATAAGCAAAACTGACTATTACAAACGCCCTTTAAGTGATGGAGAACTACAGCAGCAAAATCACATTACTATAGTTAATACCTCTGCTATGCCTACAGTAACACTCGTGAAGATTACCTCACGGATATCTCTGTAATGCACAAGAACAATGTGCTCATATGCCCTGGTACAGCAGAAAACTTATGGTTAACCAAGAAGATTGTGCCCTTATTCCAGGTATAAAACAGCTTATTCGATACATGATCATGTGCATACATTCTGACATAGACACACAGGATAACTCTTGGTTTAACTAACATACATCATGGCTGGATGCTTATTTACATCATCATCATCATCATCATCATCATGATGCATAAGTTATTATTTTCTATTCTTAAAAACTAAAAGTCTGAGGATAGAATCACACGTAACATTCAACACTGCATCTGTATCATTAATCTCAATTACACCTCTGACCAAGACCTAAATGGGCAAATACAAATGCAAGATAAAATAAATGCGCAAACTTACGGATCCAGCATCCAGTAGCTACGCCTCTGAAAGTTAGGGTTCTCCTCTCCATGCGCATAATAACAGTTTAGGGCTTCAGCACTTCCAACCTGGAAACATCACAGTTTTCATGCAATGATTCACATCAACCAACTAGCAAATCACATACATTAATCAGGTTCCCTAGCCTCAGGCATACGGGAATAAGGCCTGCCACTATAGAACTTATTGGGTGCTGGTCACAAACAGCACGGACACGTTTGCATGCTAATACAAGTTGATGGTTGTTTTATAAATTACATCCCAGATGCATAATAAACACGTTTACATGCACATATTGCCTCGACCAGATTGACCAACATTTCACCATATTTCAAGTTTAAAGGAATTATGCCTTGAAGAAGGGCAAGTATAGTAGAGTGGAAGATGGTCCATTACTCGAATACCCTAAAAAGATCCTAATAAACATCATAAAAAAGAAGCTAACCTAAGCAACACCAAAATGAGAGTAGAACCAACAACCTTAAGCCGTTCATGTGCTTCAGCAATGGTTCTCTGATCCTTCCTTTTACGCCAACTGTGACCATCTTTCCTGAAAAACTTTAGCACTCGTTTGTTGAAAAGATATAAAGATCCACCTGTTAGGATTCAAAATTGCATTTCTCAAAACCTTGAACCATGTAGAGATGTACCTGAACAAAAAGAGATAAAAAGCAGTAGAAATAAATATTACTAGTAGGTCTTTGAGGAATTTGGTGGGTGAGTTTGTGCTCGTTATAATTCTTCAATATGAAATGAACTTCAGCAGGCTTTAACCACCGAGTTTGAGCTTCGAGAGCCAGATGGTTAGTATCATATTCTGAAATAGAATATGCATAAGTCAAAAACCAGTTGCATTTAAGTGTACAAGGATCATGGAATAATTAAGCAAGCATCCTCCGACTTAGATTCCATTAAATTAACAACCAGAAACGTTGCTTCATCTGGGAACAGCATCTCCCAGTTAGATTTTTTTTTTATGAATAACATCACACAGCTAAAATCTCTAAATTCCATTTAGTTACACGAAGCCTGAATTTTCTTTTTTATTTTGCCTGGCTAAGATATAGATATAAGAGATGCACATGTTTTTATAGAAGCTACCAGAGATATCCAATATCCAGCTCCAAAAATAAAGTCTTTTTCCTCAGGTGATCTTGGCATCTCGCAACACAAAAATGGAACAGAGCAAAACAAAGTCTTATTCTTTGGACAACAGTCACAATATCTTGACTTTTGCAGACTTAGGTATGTGTATATATATATAGAGGGAGTGGTTCCTGTGTGAACCGCTCTTATCGTGTGAACGTGTAAATACTGCACTTTAAAGCCAAACGTATTAAATATACTGCACTTTACGTACTGCACGTAAGGACAAACGTACTGCACTTTAAGAATTGCACTTTAAAGTATATCGTGTTTCTCAACCCTCACAACCTTACTGCCACGGCATAAGCCATATACCAACCCTCCTTTTATAGTATTACAAGTAAAGTCTTCAAATTGCAGTTAACCTCTCAAAACGAGTGATCACCACACCATCAGCCAAAAACGCAGATTTCTTGAGTAAAATGCAGGAAATTGAACAAAAAATAGGAATTATAACTTACTACGGATGATGATCTTGAAGGAAGCAACCAAAATTACAGAAAGAGGAGAGAGAATTAAATCTATTTACCTGATTGCATCGTGGTGATGAAGAACTATCAACCGCACGAATTGTAGGGAAACGGTTCACAGGAGCGAATTCTAGCAAGTATCAACAACTGCAAGACTTGGAATTGACTACAAATGAAGAGCGAGAAGAATAACACTTGCTGACTTGTTGTCATTTGGTCGAAATTTTCACCTTTTTAAGTATTTAATAATAATGATATCTTAACCCAAAAACTTATCTTTGCTCTTGATGTTTTTGATTAATTTGGAATCGATAAAGTAATAACTTTGTAAACGAGAAAAAATATTCATTTAACGAGATTATTACTTTATCGAACATTTATTTTAGTGTATTGACCCATATTCAGATCAGAATAAATTATTATCTTAACAAGATTATTACTCTCTCCGTCCCGTTTGAAACGACACAATTTCCTTTTCGGGCCGTCCCATTTGAAACGACACACTTCCAAAAATGGAAAATAATTAGTAACTAATCCATGTACTAATCTACACATTAAAACAATTATAATCTAATCCAAAAGATTTATGTTTACCCACATTTATTGATCCACCGATTGAAAACCCTACAATCTAAAAATCATTTCACAACCTTCTTCATACGCCGCCTCCCTCTCATCTTCGAACCCTTGTTCTTGCTTCCTTCCTTCGACACTTCGCAACCCCTCCGCGATGATGAATCGCGTTCCCTCCGACCATCCTTCCATGAAATCGGAACCTCTGTTGTCCGACCTTCCCTCTGTTGAGAGTGATATGGGCGAAATCGACGGGTCTGTGGTTCCCGAAACCGATCTAGATCCCGTAGATTTACCTCCCCCGGGTATGAGATCGTTGATTTCTCTCAAGGAGAATACAACTGTAAGGCGTCGGAGACGGTCTTGAAGAATCGTTCGGGTTTTGAAGGAGTTTCAAAACTACAAGAGCCAGATCTTCCCTCTCCGACGGGAATCCGGAGAAATGGGTAATGCTTCGGCACTGAGCGGAGAAGCGGATGGCGAAGTAGCAAAAGCGAAGGCGCGAGTTGAGGCTTTCCTCTTCTTAATACCGAAGGAGATGAAGCTGCGGGCGAAGAACGGGACGGCCACCGAAGAAGAAGTCCACAAAATGATACGACGTTATCTGCCTTACTACAAGCATCCCAGTGAGATCTTTTCGAATTTGTTTTAATATGATGTTATGGAGGATTTATTAGTAAATAGTACATTGGGAGATTAGGGATATGGGTATTGAGATGATAAAATTATGCTCACACTTGGTTGTATTGCAATGAAATGATGATTACAATCTACTGATAAAATGATGATAAATTTATGATGACACTTGGTTTTCTGCTTCGATCCATGCTAGTTTGGGGCTGTGACCCTGTAATCTGTTGTTTTTTGGGGCTGTGACTCCTTAATTTGTGGCATGTTGCCTTTAAATCAGCTTGTCTGCTTCGATCCATGCTTGTTTGGGGATTTGACCCTGTTTTCTGCTTGGTTAATTGCTTGATTTATAAGGGTTCATGCTCCTGCACAAGGAGATTTGCTGTAGTAGTTTGTATTCAGTCATTTGAATACAACCTACAAAGGCTGCTCCTTGTGAGATATGCATCTTAGGTAACCTGTTTAGGAAAAAAACAAGATAACTGCATTTCATTTCCAAAAGATATTTACATTTTCATACAGATACTTACATTACCCAAAAGATATTTACAATTTCTTTACAGTAGATACTTATATGACCAAAAAATAAATTTACAACTTTTTATTCATGCGTCCTCTCCGTCTACCATCCACCAACAAACCAAGTCTCGTTTCTTAGCTCCACTACATCCGTCGGCATCCCGTTTTCAATCATATATTCTATGCATTCCTGTACCAAACTTTGGGGAACCTCCAGGTTTAGGGGAAGACTTTCTTGCCTTATCAAGCTGTCTTTTTTTAGATGTGGAATCCTGTAACAATTATGCCCTTTCTGCTTCATGATCTCAATCATGCATCCTTGCAGTGATAAGAAAACCTTATTTAAGGTCATAGGAGACAATTGATCATAGGCAAGACATACTGCATTAACTAACTGATCTACATTGAAACACGCTGTTTCAATTTGAATGCTTTGGATAGCTCTAAAAAATTCAAGATCCAAAACATTAGTATCTGGGGAGTTAGGTGGTTGATGTGTTAGTCTGATGTAAAACCCTTCCAGTGTAGCAGCCTCTCTAAATTGGGGATCACTATCATTTATATGAGGCTTCGCATTATCTTGTTGAATGAAGATAAGTTTGCTATGATTGGCTGGCCATTTTGCTCGAATGGCAGGTAATATCTGTATTTATAATCTGACAGTGAACAATTCCTTCTGAACAAGATCTCTTGCATACATGTTATAAAATAGAATTACAGAAAACTGAATGCTTTGAATAAGTCAGAAAACTGGTGTTACATCTAAAGCATACATGGTATTATTACAATTCGTGCATATTTCACTACTTTTCCATACCTTATTTATTAGGCAGGCCTTAGTTACTTCCCTTGTGATTGATTGTATTGGCTTTGTCTCTAAAGTTCCAGCTGCTCTGTTTTTGCTGCTCCTTTGTGCTGCCACTTGTTCAGTAAAGGGAAATATCCCTATTTTCCCATCAAAGCTCACACTGCCGTCCTCAGAAATTATAGGACGGCAGACTGCACACATAAACATCACCTTCGTTATGTAATTTTTGTTCTTACAACTTCTATGTGGATCGGCCTCTCCCGGGGTAAGATAGAATCTGTGGGAAGCCCTAGTTAAATAAAACCACTTCTCGTCTATATGCACGTGTTATGCATGCTCTTAAATTTCAAAGTGTTGAAGACCCTATCAAATTCTAGAGCCTCCATAGAGAATCTAAGCCTAAGTAATTTATTTGTTGCGGTCAGATCAGGCTTAATAGCACTAGTGTGTGCTTTGATCAAACCCTTAGTTGCCCACCTCCCGACTGTACTCTTGCTAACATTAATGCATGTTCCTAACTTCCTAATTGTTGATCTCTTTTGCAGCTCAAGACCTTGGATAAGTTCTAAGTCTATAATGACTCTTTTGTTTCTGGGTTTACCTATCTTCGCACTTTGTAGATAGATAACTTCACCTTCAATTTGTTGCTTTTTTGCAGTCCTCCAGAGTCGATTGACTGTGCTACGGGAACACTTCCATTTGGTCATTGCTTCGAGTATCTTCCCCGGATTTGGCGTTCCATTAGTTGAGTGCTGGAGCAAAAACTGTACGACAAGATTACGATCGGTTGTGGACAGATTTTTACCCGTCATTGCTTCGAATTCGTAATGCTTTTGACTGCCACCTTTTCTTTATGATTTCGGCTAGAATTTCAGAGATTGTATAACAATTATGTAAGGCTCCAGACGCCATTTAATAGGAAGAAATGGCGCCGTTTATCTCCTTTATTTGCCGCCTAATAATCGAATTTTAGTTTTGTGTAGTACTTCATTTTTTAATTGCCGCCACTTTTTGGGGTTTAATAACCAACATAAACAAATTTATTCAATTATTCAATAACAAGGAAATTTTAAAATAAACGTAGGACCCATTACATTCAATTTAAATTTTAAGTTGAAAAGTCAACAAAGGTGGCTAAGATGGATTAACAACTAAACACAACACTCCTAAATAACCGTACCCGTTTGAAACGTGTCGTTTCAAACGGGACGGAGGGAGTACTTTATTAAGGTTTAACTTTATTTTCAATCTAAAAATTCCAAGCTGAAAATAACTGAAATTAAAACTTTATGTGCTCTACATCTGAATATCTGATATTGGTTACCTGAAAATAATGAAAAGTAATGGTGGGTCTCATTTCATTTTGTTCTCCAAGTCATACAATTTGGATGTTTGTCGGGTCTCACTAATGACAAGTCATATGTATTAATATTCCTCTATATATTAATGAATGATGTTAACAAGCTGCACAATCATTGTTCCGATTTCAAATTTGAGTATTTACCGATTTAGTTAATCTTTTTTTTTATTCATGGAACCCGCAGCTGCTACCTTCGGTGCGCACTGGATAAACCACGCTCCTTGTGCAGTAGCCTGCAAACCACACAGGAGGGCTCAACCACCCTTAATGTGACAGGGTGATAAGCAACACCTAGTGGTCTTGGTGGGAATTGAATCCAGGACCTATCGATCCCGGGCCACCCACCTCGACCGCTAGGCCATCCCTGGGGATAGATTTAGTTAATCTTTTTCTTATATGGTGGTGGAGTTGGGCAACATGCAGACCATTAATTAATTATCTACTATTCTCCTTCATGTCCATTGGCATCTCCACTGTATCATCCAGCTCATAATTTCCATGTCAGAAAGTAAAATTTGTGGGGTAACAAACAACAATCATTGTTCTTGATAAAAGTATACAAATTAGATGCCTCAGTTTTGTTATTAGCATTAGCTATGATAAGTGACTAATACATGTTCATACTCCATCTCTCTTCCATTATTTATATCTCATTTGTTATATTTATTTATCTCATTATTTATGTCAAATTAAAAAAATCAAAATAAATCAGTGGTCCATAATCATTTAAATATGTGGACTCAATCACTTTATACCTTTCAACCACTATTTTATACATTTCCACAATCTGTCTTAATCTCCGTGCCGAGTCTCTATGAGGCATAAATAATGAGAATGATGGAGTAATATTTATTAGAATAATTAACAATGCCGACCAGAATAAACACGTAACATTATACTCACTCAATTCCATTTGAAGCGATGTGTTTTTTTCTTTTTTGTATCTCATTTAAAGCGACGCGTTTCCTAAAAAGAAAATAATTTTCCAAAAAAAACCACAAATTATCTTCTGCTTTATGATTTATTTCTCCTACTTATTATTTGTTTATCATTTATCACTCCTACTTTATCATTTATTCTCTCACAATTTCATTCATCTTCCCTCTCTTACTTTATCATTTATCCCTCTCTCATACTTTATCATTCACTTTCTTAATTTCTACATCGAAAAGAAACGCGTCGCTCTAAACGGGACGAAGGGAGTACAATTTATTTTGATTGAATATTTGGTGAAATGGAGATTTGAGTTGTAGTGTTTGATATTTAGGTTAGGCCGGTTCCAATGAGGCCCAATAGACAGCAAGTGAAGTAAGACAATAAGCAGGCGGCGTGGCAGACTGGGTGGGCGTTGCTTCGGCATGAAGCTTTGCATTTAGGCACCCTCAACGCGTACGATACGTATACGCTTCGTGGCTCACTTGTTTCTCACCAGCGGATCACTTCCTAATATATTTTTATCTTAAATTCATTCATTTTTGTTTATTCAAAGAGAAAAAAAGAAAAAGATTATTAAGAAATGCGCACGTTATAGCATTTTCACGTGACCTTATCCTTATCCAAGCACATCCTGAGCGCTAAATTCCCGACATAATTGGTGACGGAATAAAAGACAGGTCATCTTTTTGACGGATTACCTACTAATAGTGTTTTTTTCTACAAGATGACTGACTCGGAATTGCCAACGAAATTTATTACCGACGGATATATCTGTCGGTATTTTCCTTGTTATTAATATTAAGAAAGAATACAGACATCAAGATTTATTCAATGCACATTTCGATAATGGCCGGTAGTCCACCGCCGTAATTCAGAAAACAAACATTCAATCCAGACAATTCACACACACTGCATCTTATTGTGCTCATGAGTATATATCTCATATATATATATATATATATATAGAGGTTCTTGTGCTACATTCTGAGAGTCCGAGCTCCTCTTATTTCAGTCTAGCATGTCGGGGATGGCGTTGAGATCGATCCCACCCTTATTCTTACCACCAATCTGAAACACAAAACTATATATCAATCATCATCACCCTAATTAGTACTACTAATTATTTACTTGTTTTTCACCTACCTTCTGCTCCAGTCCCATCTTTTCTTCCTCCAGCATCTTTTCCTGCACTTTCACCACTCACTCATCAGGTAAAAATAATTACTACTTAATTTGTTTGCTTTATCTGCATGTGTTATGCCTAATTACTGCATGCATCTCTACTTCCTTATCTTCTTCTTTTCTTTTAATTAATCTAGGCAGAATCAAGTAGGCAGTGAGATTAATACGAGGTAGCTGCCATTAGGTTTAGGATGGAAATCCATACCTGTTTACGGAGGCTTGACATAGAATCCAGAAGACATTTTGTCTGCATAACAGAGAAAGCAATACTCATATCTTTCTCTCTCCTCACTAGAATCATAGATATATTGACAATTCATCATAGTTACTGCTTTATCAACAAATGGCCTAGCTTACTGGTTTGAGCTTTTTCCAAATAATATTGGCAAAACATATTAGCTTAAGTTGCTCATATGAATAGAATAGAAGATGAGAGCATGAAAAGATCACCTTAGTGGCTCTTGTTTGTATCAGTGCATCCTCAAATTGTTTCTCAAGATGGACAAAGTCAGCCACACTGAGCTCGTCCGCACACGGCTCCTTGAGCTCACTGCAAGCATAGAAAAATAAATCCGTTACAGTCGAGCCACCTAATGGCAACTTAAGTAGAGGGATGGAGTGAATGCCTTTCCGCGATTTGGAGAAGCTCCTTACAAGTCAGGAAACGCGAGTATTTGGAAGCCTGAAACGGAAATACGAAAGTCTTCATAATAGTTTAGAAAGTTTGTTCTTACAACTCAAGTACTAAACCTGTTACCTGTGTCTCACTAACTTCAGTAGATGTGCTTGACTCTGCCTCAGCCAGACTACGATACCGTTGCAGGATCTCGGTCAAGCTGGACAGCATTCAAGATGAGCTCAGTGAGAAAATAAAACACCAATGGATCAAAATATCCAGATAGTAAAAAATATAGTCTCTAGGCAAATAAACATCCACAGATTCTTGCCATACTCATTCAAGTAGGAGATTTCCCATCACAAAAAGTAAATATTTGCCATATTCCAAGACAAATCAGAGAAACTTCATACAACTTCTACTGTAAATCTTTAAACAAAAGCATATCAACAACCCAAAAAAATATTACCTTAGCCTATCCATTTTCAGAATATGGTGGTGACCTTGTTTTAGTGGATCATCACCTAGTTCCAGATATACCAGGAAACTACTCTCTAGGTTTTCAGGTACACCACAAGAATGAGTAAAACTAATTCCAAGATTTGTAAGCTAGTGAGGAAGAAGAAGACACAAAAAACACCACAACTAGGGCATGCCTTGCCACTTGATCTTATCCTCTGACCTAGATTCACTAGGAAAATGGAAAATATGAACCATTATATACTGCAACTATACCAAAGATGGGACCCACAGAAATTCTTACAATTACATCATGGTACAAATCTAATCACCAAGTGAAGTCTTAATGCCACACTCTCATCGTGTACACTGGATTGATACCTCTATATAAGTGGATTATTCACTATTTTAGTTCTCTTCCAGTACAGAAAATGTCTCACCAGGAATAAAAGATAAATTTATTTTCAAGAATACATAGGAAATGTCTTAATTCTAAACCTCCAAGACCTGTCCTGTCCTAAGAAATCGAAGTTCGAAAGAATGCCAACATTTTAAGTGCCTGAGGAACTATACAGGCATTTGTAGAACAACAAATTCTCATTTCATCTTTAAGATAGAGCCTGTATGAATACATATTTCAAGGTATCCAAATAATATGAGCACAGCCCAAAAGAGAATGCAAGGACATTATTTAGCCCAGAAGGAAATACAAGGCCTTTAGTCCAAAAGTGAATACAGGGTCATACTGATGACTGCCATGATGAACAAACAACTGGGCCTCAATAGGAAAAGCACCATCAAGATAATTGTATCATATTAACTGAAGGAGATAATCTCTCTTTGATACTTTCCTGATCAAAGGAAGGAAAGAAGAGAGGATGATAATGCTGACCTCTTTCATACATGTTGTTTAGCCTATGCAAGAGCTTTACCAAGTTAAATGTTTAGAATATTTTCTTGTAAATTCTTCTAGTCTCTTATTTATTTTCTCTTGTTCACTTACTTTTCCAAGTTGAATACATGTAACTATAAAATAGAGATGCCTTCCTTTAAAAGTTGAGCAAACTTACATTATGCCTATTTGGGTGAGCCAATTACAAGGATAAATCTTATAAACCATAAAAGTGCTAAGCATCTAGTAGAACAAAATGCCTAAATGTTTGCTCCATGCACACTTCACTCCATTTAGGAAAGTGTAAATATATAGGAGAAGAATTTGGGCTCATTGGCTGAGAAAATAAAAAATGAAAATCAGCTAATGCAACAAAAAAGAGGTTTACATATTGAAATAAGAATATGAGAGACTAAAACCATTATTTGTACCTTAAATAGTTCAATTACATATGAAAGAGAATCAATAACTTTATCAACCTTCTATTCATGAATATATTAAGAATCTTGCACTTCATTATGATATACAAACAAATTGCAAATGTGGAATGAAAATAATCTGCGCAATTTATGCAGGATACATAATCTCGACCTAATACAAACTCTATCTATACAAGCATAAGCATCTAAAAAATGATAAACTCTTCAAACATTCCCTTCAAGCTATGTATAATCATATCCAATCTATTTGAGAATCATTTTATTTCCGATGTTAGTGAAGACATAACCAACACGCAGTGCTAGAGGCAGTACTGAAGAGCAAAATAGAAGATACGACTACCATGTTTGCTGCAAGAAAAAGTAGTAGCGACGGATTAGGTGCACCATAGACACATTGCATAACAAAATAATTAGTAGGAACATAGTAGTCGGATTAGGTGCGGATATGGTAGAGCAACTGAAACCAACAAATTATGGGCAAAGGACTGACGAAGGTCTGATGACAATATGGCTGTAGCTTGCGGCAGAATTCTGACTTCAAAACGGGAGTTAATTGCATTGACCGTTGTTGACTACTACGTTGTCATGTGAAAGAGAATAATTTACTCTTGCTTGCAAGTATAGACTTCCCAGATATAAAAGATAATAGGTTACAATCTCTACTTAATACAACAATTCTCTGAACAAGTGGATGTATCTATGAAAAATATAAATATGATATTCTTACATAACAATACATGACGGGTTAGACACATGAATGACTCAAAGAAGGCATTGTACTTCCAAGGTGGGAAGATAACATCAGTTGCAACTACTACAACACACAGTTATACTTCTTATTCGTCGTCGGGGTTTAGAGGTACAATCACTATGTGATCATTATAGAGAGAATTGTGGCAAGAGTCTAGAAAAAAGCAAATTTAGCTTTTCCAGTTGCTTCTCTCTGAATGGCAACATGAAGAGGAAAAAGAGGCCAATGTGATCTAGGAATAACAGCAACAATCTAAAACTTATTGAGACGGCAATTCATGTGTCACAAAGCAATGCAAAATTCCAGCACTTGAGAGACAAAAGGAACAGACCATACATCTTGAGCATTAGGAAAGAAGTGTACAAGCTTCAAGTCTTGTTTATTCTAGTGACACTAAAAAATTGATATATATTGCTCATTATTGTAAATTTTCTAGTATACTTACTCTAGGAGGGAGGGATGCTCATTACATGAATTCAAGGTTTTGCATTGGGTTGATGTAAAATATGAAGTTGTCATTATGAGAAGAAAAACTTAACATTCTAAAAGGGCAAGATGAGTACTTCCTGATTTGTTGCTTTTCAGTAAGGCCACATTAATGTGCTTACATATGGAAGGAAAGGATCCTACAAATTGTTTAGAACCTGAAAACCAACTTGTTGCAAGCCATGATAATGACTTGAAGATGACTAGTAAATATGATATTAGTCGATAAGCTATTTTGCAAGGTTGGTTATGCTTGCAATTAGAATTAAAGTTTGGATCAAATATGTCAAGACATGGAGCAAGAAACTCTTCTGATGTTTAAGGCTTCTATCCTTTAAAAGTGGACCTGATAAAGACGTTGAACAAACAATTAAATCATTTTCACAAGTCTGGATGGTGATTATGAAGTATGTTTGTTAATCTCAGTATGGTATCATTTTGGACTTTATTTCTTAGTGCCAAAGAAAAGAAGAAATTTATACATAAACCAAAGAATGCCACCACTCTATTGTAAGCGTCCATGTAACTCCACAAGTTTAACTCAAAGTCTTCCCCTTAAATTCATAAATTGTAACTAATTCGCAAGAATTGTCTTACCAAACAAATGTTATCATAAGATGTATTGAGATACGCGTGACTCTTTAGATTAGAGGTGTTGGCCTTGCTAAACTATGTTCACACCATGAAAACCTTTAAGGTTGGAGCCTTAGCTGCTAAAAAGCTAATTCATGGGGTTATGTGTGTGTATGCCCAAGCTTTGAATCAAATAATCATAGTTCTACATTTCAAGAGTCGATGATATGTTTTACATGTTTGTAGTTGTATTTCAAATTTGCTCAATATATTGGATATAATCAATTTGAATATGTATGGAAGATGACTTATCTAAGCACGAGAACACTACATGAGTGGCTTATCTAGTACTCCCTCCGTCTCGCTCCAAGTGACTTGTTTTCCATTTCGGGCGTCATGTCTCAAGTGACCCGTTTCCAAAAATGTAAATAACTTTTTTAAAAAATCACATATTCGCTCCTACTTTATCATTTCTCTCCCTTGCTTTATCATTTCTCTTTCCTACTTTATCATTTACTCTCTCACAATCTTACTGATCTTCTTTCTCTTACTTTATCATTAACTCCTATCTCATACTTTATCATTCACTTTCTTAATTCCCGCGCCGAAATAAACGGGTCACTTGGAGCGGGACGGAGGGAGTATCTTTTAATAATTTTAACCGGGTATTCAATAAAGTTCTTCACTATTTTATTAGCAAATTTGTTTATCAAGTTTGTAGATACTGTTGTATGAAAAATTATATTCGAGTGAAACATGGGTGTGTCATCCCAAATTTATTGCAAATGCGTGAGGAGTGCCAAAGGTTTTCTAGAAACTTTTAATTGTGCATAATGCTGAATTTTCGTTAACTTGTGCGGTTTAAGTGCTTTATGTTTAAAGAATGTTAGGGAGGCAATAAATATATGGTGGGAATGATGGGAGATATAAAATATTAACGAAGACAATAAGAGGCAATAAAATACTCATACATTTACCTTTGCAAGTGATGCAATAACAGTTTGCAAGGTTGGTTGAATAAAAACTATAGAGTAAATTAGAAGGGAGTTGTCGAGCAAAGAAATTAGGATAGTCTACCTAGGAAAAATAGATGTAAAAGTAGGAGACTTGCAAATGTATTCCAGAGTAAAATTTGATTATAATGGCTTTACTATGAATAATAAGATTTTGGTTCAGATTGTGGTCGAAGAGGTCTAAGTAGGTGTCATAAGGATGGTATAATGATGAATAATATGGGAGCATCAAAGGCATTAGAATAAAGATTACAGAGCGAGAAAAGAGAAAGAGTGAGAAGAATATATAAATTGATACAATTTGAGTGATTATGGAGGAGGAACAAGGACAGTTATTAATAGTTGAATGAGTTGAAAATGTAAATGATTAAATGAGTTTTGCATATTATCATTGAGAACTATCATGAAAGTTATTGGGGAGGATCTAAAATGGCTAGACCGTAGAAGGCTATCCCAAACAAATGGAACCATAATAATTCAATTAATATAGAGACGCCCATAACATTATTTATGAATAAGTTGCACCATTTTGTGGAGGTTGAACAATTTACTTCTTTTTGTAAAGAAACAATCAAAGCAATGAGGAATTTAAGTTTCAGTACCTCTTTAAGATCAAACTGGGGATGGATCGTAGAGGTGATAAACTCTTTCTTATATAACTTAGAAAATATTGAGAAAAAGTACCTAAATCAACACCAAAATAAGGGGAACCCGCTATAAATAGGAGTGTTACATGCTTCAAAATTGTGATGTCACATCCTATTCATTGTGTAACATTGTTGTGAGGAGATGAGAAGATAACTAGTGAAAGTGAATAGGAGATGACAAGAAGATGTCTGAAACACGGGATGCGAGTTGAGTATGAAACAAATACTAAAGCTTTGGCTTTTAGACATTTTCTATAAGGAAATTAATATAGATAATAATGAATTAATATTTAAAATATGCCTCTCGAGGAGCATTATAATCTGTAGCTAAAATGGTCCCTTATGAAGTATCTATTGGTCTTATTCTTATCGTACACCTTATGAGCATGTTTAGATCCATTAGTGTCAATTACTTGGCTGTCCTAACCTACCGGGTACGTACCGAAGGGAACCACAATCCGGAGAATGTCCACATCTTTTCGCAAGGCTCACAACAAATAAGGAATATTTCTCCGTAGTAGATGTCTTTTGCATAACAAGGTATAAGTTAGATCATTAATGTGATTGCTTTCATGCCTTCCTTTCGAATTTGAGACTGTTACTAGAAGATGTATTTAGTGAGTATATTGTACAAAGGGTGTTCTACTAGTACAACACACTAATGCATTGGTATGACTCCTTTCACAAGTTGAGTTACGTGACCTAAATACATGTCTTGTTTCATGATCATCTAAAACTATCATAAATGGTTCCTCTCACAATGTAACTTTGGTTGACAGTCTTAGTTATTAGATCTGACGTCATCTTAACTTTATATCTAGTATATGACATCTCCCTAATTTCTCTTTCAAATTATTGTTTGTTAGTGAGTGTCAGCATTTCTTTATCTGTTCTAATGTTTCTCCCTCATTTAAGATGCATTCTTTAATTGACTATACATCTCTTCCTTTGCTTAATAAGCTTTGTTAGAGTTTGTTAGGCACCAACATTTTACAAGATAAATCCTAAACTTTCCAAATACCATTATCTTTCTGTATTAAGTAATGGGCAAAATTTATTATATTATAGTTGGCAATTGTGTCATTATGTGGAGTTGTCTTCTGTTGTTGTGGCTAAACCATGATGTATGTTGACGGAGTCCATGTGGTAGATGCTTGACGAACATTAATAGCGGTTGAAGGTTGTGAGCATGCGGTAAATATTACAGTATATTTGGTGGTTCAAATATAGATATAAGCAATTTATTTTTAATAAATGTAGGTTTTCATGGTTTCCAAATGTAAATTTTTATGAGTTAAATTAGAGTCTAGAGACTAGGTTTATCATAATAAAGTAGGCGTATATACCATTATGCTTAGTTGCATTTTGAAATCGTAGTTTAACCATGATGTGTTGTTGAACTTGGCTTATCTATGATGGTCTTCGAGACGATTTACCCAACTTTTCATTTATTTGCTGCTTAAAAACACACCCAAACTTACATCGACGAGCTAGCTATGACTGACTTTTTTTCTCATTTTGTTTGAAGTGGACCGAATATAGAAGGTGAGCGTGATGTTATCATCTCAAACCACAAAGGTTCTCCCTTTGGACGTGTAAGAATTGTTTCATTCCCTAACACATATGAACGACATAACCAACATGACAGACGCATGCTTGCAATAGGTCAAGACAACTATATGGAGGAAGTAATGGAAGCGGTTACACTGATAATGGGTTTGGTAGTTTATAATAGGAAGTTTAAGGTTGTCAAAATGTAGTGAAGATCATGGGCATGCTTGGCGGTCAAGTCATAGACTGGGTTTATCATATATGGATGACTGTCATTGGGTCCAATTGCCATTTGGTATTCTGGCTTAACCACGATATGTAGTTAACGTGGCTTATCTACGGTAATTAGAGTAGTCTATTGGATACAACTCATAATCACCTGGTGTTTTCCTCCATGCTTAAGAAACCTACAAGACTTCTTGAGATTCCTCAACTTTTCGAAGCATTTTTTCTATCCTTGCCAAAGACACTCCTTGTGATCCATAAGAAATAAATACTTTTAGTTCACTAGGAGGTTCATGTGCGAAAGGTCTTCATGAAAATCAGTTTAGGCATTCATTCCTCGTAGCCCGTATTTCGCAACCAAGGTCAATTGTATCATCAACTGCCAGTTTGATATTACTAACTCGCTCAAACCACTCATGTACAAGCTCTAGACGTGCAAAAACCACCCCTTTCACTAAGACGCATAAACAACAAATTCCATATGGCGGACACGAGGAACAATATGGCATTACAAATTCACAAGCTCAGACCACTCATGTACAAGCTCTAGATGTGCAAAAACCAGTTGTTTCACTAAGACGCATAAACAATAAATTCCGTATAGCGGGCACGTGAGGAACAATACAATAGGTCAAGATATGTCAGTATAGGAAGTAATGGAGGTAGCTGCGCAATCATGGGTTAGTTTAGAATAGAAGGATGACAGTTGAAAGTTGTGATAGCAATTGCAGGTCATGAGCATAAGGTGAACATCAGGTGCATGCTTGATGGTTAAAATATTAATATAGTAGAATCTCTATAAATTAACGATGTCTGAACCATGAGATTTTATTATCTTATAAGATATTAATTAATTAATGCATAAATTAATATTTCCTAAATTAAGGAGAGTGTTTAGATAATTGGACGAGATTTTATTAGATGAATTTAAAGAGTTATGAATAAAATCTATAATCAATTTAGTATTTAATTAAGAAATACATTTTTAACTAAAATTAATGAATATTTTATTTATATATGATACTATGAATATTCCTTAAGAAGTTAAATATTCATTATGGATATTAGTAAGATTTACTCCCTTCGTCCCGTGATTGTTATCTCGTTGTTTTTTAACACAATAATTAAGGAAGTTGGTGAGGTATTTAAAATAGTGGAATCCACTTATTTAAATTGATTTTGGTTCACTAATTTGTATTCATTTTTGAAATGAAAACAACGAGACAGACGAGAAAAGAATACGAGACTACATTAGTGGAATGAAGGGGATACAATTTGATTTTATCTAATTACTAAGAAGAAATAAATAAAGATTATATTTAATTTATAAAACAACACCTAATCTTTGGGGATGTGGTTTGTTACTCATTGTCTCTTTTGGTCCACTTCGAGAAAACAACACCATATGATTTGATTCAGTCAGAAAGATAAGAATTGAAATTCAGTTAGAATTAATCTTTTAAAAATAAAATAAAAAGCAATGTTATACTTTACGTTTCACAACATTGTCTTAGTGATATTGATAATTTTAAAAAATCTTTAAATTATGATACTAACAAGACTTTCTTAAAATTATTGTTTTATCGAAAATGATGACTTTTTAACTCCCAAGTCGGGATAGAGAGCATTATTTTAGATATATTATTAATTTATTGAGTATTAAATTATGAAGGTTTAATTGCATAGATTGTTTGTCTTTTATACATATATATATATTAGGTTTTTGTATGTATTTTTCTTTAAGTATTAAGCCATACATTAGGTTCATTATATGATAGTGAGGGATTGCATCATTAGGTCCAATTGCATTGTATGATCCGGGCATAACCGCAATGTGTATAGATTAGGATGAAATTCATCCAGTAATAAGTCATAGACTAGGTCTATTGTATCCTAGTGAGCAATTGCATATTAGGTGTAGTTGCATTCTGTCGTGGTGAACCATGATGTGATGTTTAACCTATCTTATCCACGATAGTTGAGTTGTTTGTGGGACACGACCCACACTCATGGTCGGCTTGGTAGCCCAATAATACTTCCTGAGATTCCTTTGTCATACGAGCGGGTTGTCCTACCTTCGCTATAGGTACTTCTCCACATCAAGCGATCTATAAGGAAACCGTTGATTTTACTTTACTTGTAGAGTCTTCATTAGACTAGCTAAAACATTTACTTTTTGTTACCCAAACTTTGTTTGAGGTTGGTTGTCTCATTGATGCCAGGTGTGATTTTATTAGCTCAAATCACGTAGGTACACACTTTGGAAGTGTTACACATAAGAATGGTAGAATCTGCATGGCAGACGTGCGCTTGCAATAGGTCAAGATAATTAAATCAAGGAAGTAATAGAAATGGTTACGCTAATAATAGGTTTGGTGGTTTAGAACAAGCAATTGAAGGTCGGGAAAATATAGTGCGGATCATGGACATGCTTGTCGGTTAAGTTATTAATATATAAGTGTTTTTTAAAATATGTAGATTAGGGTTTTGTATGTTTCAGTATCAAGTCACATACCATGTTTATTACTCCTTCCGACACACTCCATTAGTCCAGTTTCATTTCAGCACGAGAATCGAGAAAGTTGCTAATTTTGTAAAGTAGTACTCCCTTCGTCCATAATTCTTGTCCCATTTCTTCTGGGCCGGACAACTTAAGAGAGTTGTTAGTTGTGTATAAATATGTTGGAAGCCCTTGAATAAAGTGTTTGTAATAATTTGCTATTTTAAGTTAAATAAAGTGGACTAATGGAGTTGAAAAATCCGAAAAGGAAAGATGGACTAATGGAGTGCGATGGAGGAAGTATATCATAGGACAATTGTATTATTAGGTACATGATGTGAAGCAAAATGCATATAAGACATATTATTATATATTTGATTATTTAATTAATAGTAGCTGTTATTTTATTCTATGTAATTGTGGGCTAAGAAATATTACTGGGCTTTATGAAGCTTGGAGGAGATAAAATCCTAATTACTTTTATAATGGCAATTGGAATTATATTAACCCCTAAATAGATGGGAATCACATAGTTAAGTATAGGATATTTTTGTTTAGAGTTTCCTTTGGGGAAAAGGGGCAAGAGCAACTGCTCTTGTTTGGGGCAGAATTCATTCTTGTTTTTGGAACTTTTCATTAAATCTTCATCGAACCAGTTTCTATCAATTGGTGCGATGAACTAGCTTTGGGGTTTTGATGGTGAACACTAGGGCTACGAATATGGAACTAAGGATAAGTGTGGAAGAGCGCAAGTTAGCGAAAATCGAGGAGCTTGTGGAGCTTCTTGAAGCTCCAAGTGCAGATCAGGAGTGGGTTCGATAAGTTGGATGAGAAGATGGAATAGTTAATCAAGGCGGTGCAATCCCGTATTCCAATAGGTGTGACTCTAGCTAGACCCGAGAACGAGGAAGTAGCAGTGTCTGACTCGTCGGTGTTTGAACAACCATCGCAACTCGTGAGATTTCAGCCTCCTGTGGCGGTCCAAGAATTAGCTACTTCCTTCCCAACGTCGTCGATGATAATTGAAGGGGGTAGTATGATGGATGAGGAGCAGGATATAGCCCCTATCCTTTTGTGCCTCGCCAACAAAGAATTAGTATAGAGAGAGGGAATTGCACAAAAAGGAGTTCTTGCAGATGGAGAGAGCGAGGTGAGATCTAGACTTTCTCATGTGCAGACTAATCTACAGTCAAATATGAAGGAGTTGAGTGTCTATCAAAAGGCAGAAGCGTATGAAAAAACCAATGGTGCAAAAAAACAGTGATGTAACAATTGTAGGGAGATCAGTTTTCAACCCAAAATGGTCAAGTATTTGAAGGTTCAATCAAGTCTTGAATGCAACTTCACACTTGGTTATGTTAAAGGGGGAGATCCGTTCCATAGAGTCGGTGTTGGCACTGATCAAATTACTGATCCTTATACTAATTGTGCGGTAGCAATAGCTGGAACGATAGGGGCTGATGCGACCAAGGTGTTTGATGATATTACTAAACATAACAATGTCAGTTATGTTGTCACACTAGGAGAGAGAGAGAGAGAGAGGACTTCTCCCAGAACGCTCAAGGAGCTCCAAGGGTTTTGGGGACTTATGGGATACTACCGTAAATTCGTCAAAGGGTACGCGAATATTGCGGGGCCTCTCACCGTCCAATTAAAGAAGGGCAGATTTCCTTGGGGAGCGGAGGCTAAAGAGGTGTTCCTAGCTTTGAAGGAACCGATGGTGTCGGTTCCGGTTTTGGCGATGCCCAATGATGTGGAGCAATTGATCGACCCGGCGAAGGATGAAGAATGGACTCGGGATAATCGCTTTGCAAGACTCTACGTTCGGCGTGCGAGGAAAGATCGCGAGGGGGAAATAACGCCGTGCATGTGCATGGCGTTAGAAAGAGAAGATCAAAGAGATATGGAAAGAAGATTTCAAGATATGGCAAGATTTGTTTCGTTCCTTTTTTTTTATTATTGTTTCTATAGTTTGGTTATAGTATTTTTGGTAGGTTTTGTGGGTATCCATCCCTATAAATAAGGATGAGAACTCTTAGTATGGGGCACGTTTGTTTTGGATTTGGAATAGGGCAAGACCTCGAGTCTTGAGGGCGAAGCCACGTCGGTTTCGAGGGCGGAATTCAATTCCGTTAGGGTTTTCTGATTTGAGTTCGGTTTTAATTTGGGACTTGTTACGGGCAAGACAGAGTGTCTTGATTTGGGACGAAATCATCTTGATTTCGTAAGTTGTTTTCCTTTCCGAATTCCTTTTTAATATTGTTCTTGATTTGGTTATATTACCGTGGCAAAATTGTGAATTGAATTCTAAGGGTTTAACAAGAGAATTAGTTCGGATTGGTAGACTAGAATATTTAATTCAATCTGCATCAATTCCAGTTTTCGATTTCTCTTTTGACTCCGTAAGGATTGTTCCAGTTTGTGTTTTCATTCCTTCCCTGTTTCGATTTGGAAGAAGTTTACATATTACTCGTTCGGCAACCGTCAATAACGAAAGTTGTTTTACGTGTTCGGCAATTTCATCTCAATTTGCGTCAATTACAATTGTGATCTTATTTTGTTTGCATCAATTGGTCCGACCTGCCGGATCTGACAGTGTATGATTTCAAACGAGAGCCAGTCGAAATCTGCAATCAAATTCATGGCGAAGTGTATAATCATCAATGAGCAATTCATGGGGTTGGGGAATGCCCGAGATCCAGATAGGCCTAAAAATGATAAAGCAGCTATTATTTTGGATACGAATCAAATGATTAAGGATTTGATCTCTCAAGTTGAAAGATTACACTCCAAATATGTTGCACTCAGTGAGGAGTCACGTGAGCTGACCCAGGAGAAGAATGATCTCAGAGAAGAAAAGACATCTCTTAAAACCGATATTGAGAACCTTAATGGTCAGTACTTACAGAGAGTTAAGACCATGTACCCGTGGACTGGAATGGACAACTCTGTTATGATGCATCCATCCTTGCAGCCGCTACCGATTCTTTCGCGAAATTGGAAGGATAATTCAATGGATTTCATTACCAATCTTCCGTCACCAAAGAGATGTTCTTGTGTTTTGGTTATGGTGGATAGGCTGTCAAACTACGGACTTTTTATCCCACACCGTATTCCGATCACGGCCCGTCGCGTGGCTACTCGATTTGAGTTGGTCTATGGACGGCCGCCGCCTAGTGGGATGAGGCAATTGCCGGAGGAATGCCGCATGGCCGCGGTCTCGGACGTAGTATTGACACGGGATGAATTTGAGAAGCAATTACGGGTGAATTTAGAACGGGCGCAGTATCGAATGCGGAGAATGCTGAATCAAGCAAATAAAAGTCGCCGTGAAGTGGAATTTAGGGTGGGGGATCATTCAGTGGAGCTTACGTTGCTAAAATCGTTAGATTTTGAATTAGATTTTGAATTTGGTGACGTCTTTGACCTGGAGAAAGTGTTGTGCGTGCGTGATAATGTGTCTTCTCATGGTCGGGTCCGAGAGGTGTTAGTTCGTTGGAAAGATCGAGGAGAAGAAGAGTCTACGTGGGTGGAATTGGAGGAGTTACGAAATCAGTTTCCGGATTTCCGTCTTGAGGACAAAGCTGTTTTTTAGGGGGAGGAAGTTGATGTGGAGCAATTGATCGACCCGGCGAAGGAGAAGCATCGACTCGGGATAATCGCTTTGCAAGACTCTACGTTCGGCGTGCGAGGAAAGATCGCGAGGGGGAATAACGTCGTGCATGTGCATGGCGTTAGAAAGAGAAGATCAAAGAGATACGGAAAGAAGATTTCAAGATATGGCAAGATTTGTTTCGTTCCTTTTTTTATTATTGTTTCTATAGTTTGGTTACAGTATTTTTGGTAGGTTTTGTGGGTATTCATCCCTATAAATAAGGATGAGAACTCTTAGTATGGGGCACGTTTGTTTTGGATTTGGAATAGGGCAAGACCTCGAGTCTTGAGGGCGAAGCCACGTCGGTTTCGAGGGCGGAATTCAATTCCGTTAGGGTTTTCTGATTTGAGTTCGGTTTTAATTTGGGACTTGTTACGGGCAAGACGGAGCGTCTTAATTTGGGACGAAATCATCTTGATTTCGTAAGTTGTTTTCCTTTCTGAATTCCTTTTTAATATTGTTCTTGATTTGGTTATATTACCGTGGCAAAATTGTGAATTGAATTCTAAGGGTTTAACAAGAGAATCAGTTCGGATTGGTAGGCTAGAATATTTAATTCAATCTGCATCAATTCCAGTTTTCGATTTCTCTTTTGATTCCCTAAGGATTGTTCCAGTTTGTGTTTTCATTCCTTCCCTGTTTCGATTTGGAAGAAGTTTACATATTACTCGTTCGGCAACCGTCAATAACGAAAGTTGTTTTACGTGTTCGGCAATTTCATCTCAATTTGCGTCAATTACAATTGTGATCTTATTTTGTTTGCATCACCCAACTTTGATAAACCTTTCATTGTCGAAACGGATGCTTCGGGGTATGGTCTCGGCGCTGTTCTGATGCAAGACCAGAGGTCGGTGGCCTATTACAGCACGGCATTGAGTCCACAGGATAAATTAAAGTCGATTTATGAAAAAGATTTGAAAGGCAGTTCTGAAAAGAAAGGAAAGAGAAGCATCTGCTAGAACTGTTCCACTACCACCACCGGCTGTGGGTTTAGGCCCTGTTGGGTCTTCAAGTTCAGGAGGATTGTATTCACCTGGCCTTGAGTATGCTGCTACTACTAGTGCTAAAAAAAAGAAAAGATCTTGCAGGCAACTCATCTTCACCGCTTGAGAGAGCTTCCAACATTCAAGCTCGAAATACGCTACATGCTATGATAGTTCGATTCTTCTACGCATGAAGTTTGCCATTTCATTTGGCAAGAAGCCCGTATTATACAGCCTGTTTTCGGTATGCCGCGAAAAATAACTTGAAGACTTATGTACCGCCTGGTTATAATATGTTGAGAACCACATTGCTTCAACAAGAAAAAACCAATGTGGAGCGGTTGTTGGATCCAATTAAAAGTACATGGAGAGAAAAGGGCATAAGCATTGTGAGTGATGGATGGAGTGACTCACAACAACGTCCGTTGATTAACTTTATGGCGGTGACAGAGAATGGGCCTATGTTTATCAAAGCAGTGGATTGTTCTGGTCAAGTGAAGACCAAAGAGTTCATCTTTGGCTTAATGTGTGAAGCGGTTGAAGAAGTTGGTCCTCAAAACGCGGTTCAAATGATTACGGACAATGCAAAGAATTGTGTTGGAGCTAGAGCTTTGCTTGAAGGGAGGTATCCTAATATTGCTTGGACACCGTGTGTGGTGCACACATTAAATCTTGCACTGCAAAACATCTGTGCAGCAAAGAACGTGGATAACAATCGAGAAGTGTATGATGAGTGCTCATGGATTAGTATTGTCTCCTCTGAGGTTACTATGGTTAAGAATTTCATCATGAACCATAGAATGAGATTAGCTATGTTCAACAAGTTTGTGTCTCTCAAGTTGCTTAGTGTTGCCACTACTAGGTTTGCTTCAGTACTTGTGATGTTGAAGCGGTTCAAGCTTATTAAGAGGTCTTTGATGAATATGGTTGCTAGTGAGGAATGGGGTTCTTATCGAGATGATGATACTGAGAAGGGTTGGATTGGTGAAGAGCTTTGTGGTGAATGATTGTTGGTGGGATAAGATTTACATACTCTCATTCACAGCTCCTATATATGACATGCTTCGTATTTGTGATACAGAAAAACCATGTCTTCACTTAGTGTATGATATGTAGGACACTATGATAGAGAAGGTGAAGATAGCAATATACAAGCATGAAGGCAAGGAAATGCATGATGTGCCATCTGCATTCTATGAGGCGATCTATGGGATTTTAATTAGTCGATGGAACAAGAACAATACCCCTCTCCATTGTCTTGCCCATTCACTCAACTCTAGGTAACTTATACATATTCAATGCATTTAACTCGTAGAATATTTTACAGTTTCAATTATAACTCTCCATTGTTTTTTTTATCTTATTGAAGATACTATACTGAGCAATGGCTCAAAGAAGATCCTGCTCGAGTTGCTCCGCATATGGATGCCGAAGTTCCTACAATGAGAATTCAATGTTTGAGAAAGTATTTCTTAGGCGGCGCGGAAAGTGTAAGGGTGAATGACGAATGGGTGCTATTTACTAGTAAGGCAGGAGCTTTTGGAGATTCCGACTCGATTCGTGATTGCTATTATATGGATCCGAAATCTTGGTGGTACACTTATGGTGCAAGTGCACCATTGCTTCAAGGGCTGGCTTTTAAACTACTTGTCCAACCATCATCTTCATCATGTGCTGAGAGGAATTGGAGCACATACTCATTTGTTAATTCAGTTAGAGGAAACAAATTGACAACCAACCGTGCTGAAGACTTGGTTTTTATTCATAGCAACCTGAGGTTGTTATCAAGACGAACCCCTGAATACATGAAAGGGCCGAACAAAATGTGGGATATTGCAGGAGATAAGTTCGGGACGTTTCAAGATGTTGGAGACCTATAGATAGCAGAACCCTCCCTTGATGAGCTGGAATTGGAGAGTGTGATATTTGAAGATGATCATGGTGCACAAGTAGGAGGTGCGGGTGGTGGTGACAAGAGTCGTCCTCTAGAACTTTAAATATTGTTGTGTTTTATTTTGTTGAACACTTGAAGTCTTGAACTAGTAGTTAATTGACTTTTGTATGGTATTTGTGACTTCTGGATTTTGAGGATCTAAGTTGTGTTATTATGTGAATTTGGACTTTTTTGAAGTATTAAATTGTATTAAATATATATATTAAAATTAATTAATTAAAAAATGAAAAACGTATTCCAAATGTATCCGTATGGCTGGATTGAATCCTTCGTGTTCGTGATAAAAAATAGAAATAAAAATTAAAAAAAAAAAAAGATGCCCCTGGAGTTCCTTAAACAGTAGATCGCGACCTATCTTTAGTATCAATAGGGGCCTTTAGTCTTTTGACTAGAGTAGGGGTTGCGAGAGAGCAGAGCATACCGCCTTGCCATAGTCACGAAATGCGTTGAGGCGCAGCAGTTAACTGGACATCTAGGGGTACAACACTGTTTCGGTGTGGGCCACGAAAGCGGTACAAAATCGAGGCAAACTCTGAATATTAGATATGACCTCAAAATAACATGGGTCAAGGTCGGCCACTACTTTTTTGAAAAATGGCGTGTCCCCGTATCCGTATCCTAACGTATCCGTATCCCCGTATCCGTTTCCGTGCTTCTGAGGCTGCGACTTTTATGAAAGAAATTGTGTGTTTGCATGGGCTGCCACTAATGATGGTTAGTGACCGGGCCAAATTGTTTGAAAGCCAATTCTGGATGGAGGTGTTTCATGTTCATAGAGTGAAACTAAAGAAAAGTACGGCATACCTTCCCCAGACCGACGGGCAGACCGAAGTTGTCAATCGTTGCTTGGAGACTTACTTGCGTTGCTTTTGTTCGGAGAAGCCGAAGACGTGGTCACGATGGTTGGCGTAGGCGAAATTTTGGTACAATACCTCCTTTCACTCTTCACTTCAATCCACTCTATTTAAAGCTTTGTATGGGCGCGATCCACCGCCCTTGTTGCGATATGCGGGACGGCACACGTTGGCGCTCTGGATGACATGTTGGAAGATCGCGACGCGATCTTGGATGATTTGAGAATGCACCTTCTTCATGCACAACAACGGATGAAAGACCAGGCGAATAAGAAAAGGCGAGACGTTGAATACGCCGAAGGTGATTGGGTGTTCTTGAAATTGAGGCCTTACTGGCAGAAGAGTCTGCAATCAGGAAGTATGAGAAATTGGCGGCCCGTTTTTATGGACCATATCAAATTGTAGGTCGCATTGGTAAGGTGGCTTACCGCCTCGCGTTACGGAGTCCAGCGCGGTCCATCTAGTTTTCCACGTTTCTCAGCTACGACAGATGGAAGGTTCGGTGCCTGCCATTACTCATTTACCGGCCTAGCTTAACCATGTGTTGGAGCTTGTGGTGCAGTCGGAATCCATTCTGAACATTCGACCTAAGGTTGGCAGTCAGAGGAACCAGCAGGAAGTCTTGGTGTGTTGGGAGAACACAGAGGAATCCGAAGCTACTTGGGAGGCATACGAAAAAGTCCACACCCACTTCCCTAATTTCCATCTTGAGGACAAGGTGAAAGGTTTGGGGGGCAGTATTGATATGAAAGGGAACAAAACTATTGTCTACCAACGCAAGCACGGGAAGCAAAGGAAGATAAACAAATGGGAGCAGCCGCTTGAAGGGCCCAACATCAGTATCTTATCTTTTTGTTATTTTTGCCTTTTTATCTTTTGTAGTGGGGACATGTGTGTCCTTTGTTTATTAGTCGTGTGTGGCTTTTGTGCGCTAGTATTTAAGCTCGTAGACTTGATGCTACTATTAGCTGCTGAGGAGAGTTGCCCCACTCTCGAAAGGGGCTCCTCTCTGTTTGGCTTTGCTTGATTTCCTTTAATTCAAGTCTAGCTTTTTCCTTTTATCGTCTTGTGTTAATCTGGGTCGTGCCGGTAAGGTTATCGGTGCACTTGGTATCAAGAGCACGGTTCTGGTGACATGACGAACAATACCAAAAAGATCGATGAGTTGGGGTTTTCAGTTAAAGGTAACACCTCGAGCCTGCAAGCTCTGAACGAACAAATTTTAGCATTGCGCGAGTCGCAAAAACAAAACGTGGCCTTTCAAGAGGCGATGTTGAAATCGCAAGAGGAAATGGGGAAACTGATGCTTCAGAACAAAGGCAAAGACAAGGAAGATGAAGAGAAAATACATGAGGAACAACACCACTCCTCTTCTCACCACAAAGAAGACTACGAGGATGGGCGTTGCATGCGCAACCATGAGTACAAGCAGCGCACATCAGAGCACAACTCAGATTGGGGTGAATACGAACACAGGCAGTGACACAATGAGCGTCGTGGCTACGAGCGCATGGATTACCGGCCGAGACGAGTGGAGTTGGAAAACTTAAACAGGATAGATCCCGATGGGTGGCTGATGCTGGCGGAAAGGGTGTTCAAGGTGAACCAAACACCATACGGTGACCGTTTTGACACGACGGTGCAAGCGTTGGAGGGGAGTGCCTTGACTTGGTTCCACTGTATGGAATGTATGCGTCCAATTGATACGTGGGAGGAGCTCCGAGCAGGGGTCTTAGCGGAGTTCCGATCATCTCAAGAAGGTGACTTATACCAGCAATTCTCGCGGTGGTGCAAAAAGGGATGATGACAGAATACATAGATGAATTTCGAAGTCGAGCGGTGCCATAGACTGAACTCAAACCTAGGGCGGCCTTGGGGAACTTTATTACTGGGCTTAAGCCCAATATCAGGGCTGAAGTGCAATACAAGGGGTCCACCGATTTATTTAAAGCTTTCAAACAGACCCCGCAAGGTGGAGGAGAAAGAAAGATCTCAACAAGCAATTAAATCAACTAGGCCCAATGATTCAACCAAGAATTCCTCTTATTATTCTTGGCAGACTGATTCAAGGGAGGCAGTTCATTATCGAACGGCAACGGGAAATAGAGGAGGGTTTTCATCCTCAAACACAACTCTCCATAAACCTACCGCCGCATCAGAATTAATACACCAATTTGCATGCATGTAAAAAAATCCATTGAAGTAAGGTAAGCTAAGCAAAACAAGAAGTTGAAGCAAGGACAAGATTTTGCAATAACAACTACAAATAGAGACTACATATTGGATAAACATATCCAAAATGATATTGGCTTTTAGATATATAATATGGCATGAGTAAAGAACCTATGACTTGAAGGCTGATTCTATTCTATCGTCTCAAAATTAAGCAACATTTTATGCATTTTTTCATGCACTAAATTTACTATTATCGAGGACTTGTCATCATATCTTCAATACTAAGTTAGTCTATGAAGATGTAATAATTATCGACAACGTGCACATAAAAAAACAATTCTTTATTCGCAAGTGGGAAAACTAGCTCAACTGTTAGCTACTGATAGTCGTTGAAAAGTCCAGAAGATATCAAATTGCTCGAATGCCGAGGCCGCGTGGAAATAGTTACCACTACAACCGGTTTGGGGCAAAGGATGAAAGGCCAAACCTTTTCAGTAAAATTAATTAAACTCAGAAATTTCTATTTTGGCCGATCTTAAAATTAGGGCAAAACCAAAGAATGAATTCAAAGTTTACAATTAATTAATGACAAAACAAAACTAACCTATTGCTGCTGCTACAGTACTGGTAAAGCTTGCCTCGGCAGGAATAGATAATGACGCCCAAATCCAGATCGCAGAGAACCGCCAACTCTCTGGCTTTCTTCAGCAATCCTTTCCTCCGCTTCGAGAAAGTGACTTGCCGCGCGCTTTTGTCTTCGATTCTTTTAATCTCTAGCTTCTTCCTCCCCATTGTTTCTCTGTAATTAAGAAAATTGAGGTCTCGAGAATCCGCTGTTGCTATTGCTATTTATGTGCGTTACTGAGGAAGAGGGATAACGTACAAAAGTGGCGGTGGAATCTCTGATAGAAAAAACAAAATTATCGAGTATATTCTATTGTATATCACACTTTATAAAGATATTGACATATGACATATTTAGTCCATCATAATTAATTTTAATTTAATTATTTAATTAAAATATATTTTAAATATCAAATAATTTATGAAAATAACATAAAATATAATTATGTGATATCAAAGTATCCAGTTGAATTGTGAGGGTGGATGAATGAGTATTCAGGAATCTATCACACGTGGAAAATTGGATGGGTGAATACGAAAGCCTTTCTCCAGTTTCTGACTGACACGTGGACTCATGCCTGTGGCCGCCCGCCCGCAACGGCAGTTAACCTTCTTACCCATTCCCTCACTATCGCTCCTACTTGTACGGCGGCTAATTAATTAATTAATTAATTCCATTTGAGTCCCAAAATATCATTCCATTATATTAATAAATTTTAATGTAAAAGCAATTATTTTATGTTTTGCAAACTTTTCAAATATGCATTATATTGTTAGTAGTGATATTTCTTTTACATTTATTTCAAATCTTTATAAGGAGTCATTTTCTTAAAATAAGAATAAAATCTAGATTCTGTTTGGAAAGGCTTATAAATAATTTATTTTAATTTATTTTATATAAAAAAGTTATTTTAAACACGTTTGGAAGAACTTATTGGAATGATTTACTATTTTTAACTTATTTTTATATAAACTTATGGAAACATATGAATAACTTTTAAGAATATTTTTCATATCAAATCCTAACAGCTACTATATTTTTTTTCTATATAAATTATTATTATTTCATGTATCCAATTATTATTAACTTATTAAATTAAGTGTTTTTACGTTCTTATTTAATAAATTCTTTTATTATAAATCCTTAATAAAGTCCTTAATATTTTTTATTAAATTATTCTCCTCATATTAAAATAAACACTATATTATTTCTAAAAACTTTCCGAAACCTTTACAAACAAAAGCATCTCGTATTTAACTTTGAATACTTTTACACTAAATGATTTCCATTTTAACTGAATAATAGTATCTTAATTTTATAAATAAAATATTAAAATGTACGAATAATATTTTTACAAAATATTGGTTCTATGAATATTTGGTGGTTTGTAACTATGGGTGTGTTCATTTCTTCTCATGGTTCAATTAATTTCTTATGGGGTACTAGGAAAGTTGATATTATTGTGAAATACTTAATATTGTATTATTCTGTTATAAAATATACTCCCTCCGTTCTACTCCATTAGTCCACTTTCTTTTCGACACGGAGATTAAAAAAGTTGTTTGTTGTGTCTAAAGTAGTATAAAGTAATGGGGTCCACTAGAATATGTAAGAGTGTTATTTTAAGTTAAAAATAAAAGTGGATTAATGGAGTGAAACGACCCAAAAAGGAAAATTGGACTAATGGAGTGGAACGATGGAGTAAATAATAAGAGTAAATATGTATTTTACTCATTTAAATTCTATTAGAAATAGTATTTAATCCGAATTAAATCGATCCAAGTAGCATCACCCTTAACTATAAAATAATATATTTAGTGACATTATATTGTTGTGAAATTCGTGGGAACTGGGTTTTTAATGTTGTTTACGACTCGTGCAATTTTGGGGTAGGATTAGGTTTAAGGACTTGTCATTTCATTAATTTCTTTCAGAATTGTGTCAGACAAAGACTAACACCAGATGTCCAGTCAGTTTTTTTTCTTTTTTTTCCTTTTACAAATTAATAAAATAATATTAAGTAATCATATGCATTCAGTTACATTTAACAAATCAAATGGTATTATTATCGTCCCATTGGGATGGCATAGCGGTGAAGGTGGATGGCCCGGGACCGATAGGTCATGGGTTCAATTCTCACTGGACACGCTATGTGTGAGCCTGTCACCCTGTCACATTAAGGGTGGTTTAACTCTTCTGTGTGTTTTGCAGGCTATTGCACAGGAATGATAATGTGGTGTATATTGTTTGACTTTTGGATAATTAAATCTTGTCCACATATTCTTGCCTTTTTTAGAAACAAGACGCTTACAATGAGACGGAGAGAGTATTTAAAATTAATATTGTGAGCAACCATTACCAGCCTGGATAATCACCAAAATGTATATAATTAATATTAACTCTGTTCCAAATATTATTGTCCTACTTTCTTAATCGAATTGTCCTATTCATAAAATAACAAAAACTACTCCTACACAAAAAATAAAGTAGATCCATTCTACTTAATACTCATCTCACATTATCATACTCTCTCTTTCCAAAAATCTATCTCTACGATTTTTGTTCAACATCGTACTCGAAATTTTATGATTTTTAATTTTTTGAAAACTTAAGATTATTTTTTAAAATAAAATATGAAAAAAACAACAGAAAAAAAAATCCATTGCCCTAACTATATCCTACAAAATTTTGGATAAATTTTAATTTCTTTCACCAACCACTACTCGAAAATTGTGCTCATTCCTTAATACAATTAAAACTCATAAAATACACAATTAAATAAAAAAATTTAATCTTTGTGTCGAAACCAAATGGAACAGTAATAGCGGGATGAAGGATATGATAAAGATGTCCATCAACATTGAACACTTAAGGTGATTTTCTTCTCTTTTACTAAAAACTAATAAAAGAATAATAGATTTTATTAATTGTAGGTTGCCAAAGCAATCCGGGCCCATTTCAGTTACTGTTCGGTATGTGCCAATTGTCCCATATGCCTTCTATTATATTAATATTATTATTATTATTATATAAAAATTGGTCTGAGACTGAGATACTAGTAATAAACAGTAGTAGTTCATAAATTTGTCTGAAATTGAATAGAAGATCAAGGTAACCAGGGTGATGAGAGATGTAGTTATTCAAGGAACTAGGGCCTGCTGCTGCTGCTATTGGACCATTCTGCTGAAACCTGAAATTCTACAACTACATTTAATCAGCAAAACACAAATGTAAATTAATTAAATTATAGAAACATATATGCATACCCGATTTGTAGTGTGGGTTCCAATTCAAGAGGATGGTAATATGCATCGCCCTCATGCGGACCGTTTGGGTTCCAATCCACGCTTTGGCTTCCCTCAATTAGCTACATATATTTGCATTAATTTTTAAACCATGCATAATCCTTATATAATTTATATATAATCGTTTTATATTTTATGCAAAAAATATACAATTTTACATTATACATATTTTTATGTAGAAGGAGAAAAGTGTAAAATTATAGATTTTTTGCATTAAACATATAATGATTATGCATAAATTATATAAGAATTATGTATGGTTCGCATTTCTCACATTAAGCGTGGGTTCTCACCAGATCAACACTCTATATATATATATATATATATATAAGAATTATGCATGATTCGCAATTTTCACATATAATAATTATGATATAATTTTACATTATAACTATTTTTATGTAGAAGAGCAAAAATGTAAAATTATAGATCTTTTGTATAAAATATATAACGATTATGCAAAAATTATATAAGAATTATGCATGGTTCACAATTCTCACGTTAAATGCAGATTCTTACATGATCTACTCCCTATATATATATATATATATAATACAATCAAGAAACATGCATACATACCCGTTGTTTCAAACTCCTGTTAGCTTCATTCAACGCATGCTCCTAATTAATAATCGACATTAACATACATACATACTAGACTAGTCTGCAAATTATAATTAAATATATTAATTAATGTATACCTTTCTCTGTAGGTCTTGGAGAGTATCCATCATCGCTTGGGTCTGCACCACAAATTAACATCATATATAACAACCATTCTCCAATTAAAAGTAAGAAAACGCATATATATATATATATATATATATATACCCGTGTTGATCTGATTTGCTTCAGTGACATATCGAGCTGGCGCTCAAGTGATTCAAGCTCCTTCCTGTTGAGAGGACCAACATCCTCACCAAGTAGATTTCTAATTAATACCCAAAAATGCATATTCAGTAGTTATTATTATTATTATTATTATTATTATTATTATTATTATATATTTAAACTGCACCAATTAAGTAGCTAGCACTCGGATTAATATAATTACCTTTGTGTTCGTTGTAAGGCCTCATACCGCCCTTTTAGCTTCAAATATTCCTGCTGGCTACTCACTTCCTATTAATTTCAAATCAAACTTATTTAATTAAGTATACGCAAGTAATTCAAGCCTTATATACAGTGGCATAGCTAGAGATTTAAATTAGTGGGGGCCAATAATAAAACATGTTTGAGATCTCCATGGGGAGTGGGGACATTGGCCCCCACCAGCTCCCATGTGGCTACGCCAATGCTTATATAGTCATACGTATACTAAAGACATGCATATTGAAATAGCAAGAAGATAGAAGATTAATTTACCAATGCCTCCCTTGTGGATACATTTGGCTCTGGTGCTCCATAGTTGCATTTCTGATACCTCTCCAGTGTTTTCAGCATACTGCTAGAATAACATAACCACACACACAGACACAGAAAGAGACGAGAAGATGAATTGGTGGTTAATTTGATGTAAAGGATAGAGAAAAGAAAATACAGTTAAACCTCGATAAAGTAATAACTTTGAGATCGAGAAAAAATATTCATTTAACAAGGTTATTACTTTATCGAACATTATTTTAGTGCATTGATCCATATCGGGACCGGAAGATATTATTATCTTAGCGATATTATTATTTTATCGAATATTAAGGTTTAACTGTAATGTACATTATCCATAAATATACATCCTATAATCTTCTGAGGTTAATTATTAATGAAGTAAATCATGAAGATACATGTTAATGTCTTCTAGTTTAAACCTTGTTTAAGAGGTTACATCAAAACCACTTCAGGTAAAAATTAACAAACTGAAAATACATGTGTCTTCTAGGATGCCGCCAAATATATAAGGGAAGGAGGATTTTTTCAATTACTTCCAATTAACTGCAAAGAACTGAAAAGCCATATTAATTTCCAATTCAAGCCCTAATTGGAAAAAAATACTTCATCCGTCCCAACCGAACTTGTACGGTATTCTTTTTCGAACTGTTCCACCGAACTAGTCATGTTTCTAAATAAGGAAATAGGTCTCACACAGTAACAACTCAAATCAATTCAAAAATATTAATTAATTAAATGGATCACTACCTCACAAATCAATTTTAAATTATTAATTAATGTATGAGTCTCATACCTTTATCAATCTATACCAACTTTTTTAAATTATCGCGCCGAAAAGAAAATCGACAAGCTCGGTGGGATGGAGGGAGTATAAGAAATCTAGGAACTAATTAAGCCAGATAAAACCCTTTAGATAGTAAAAATTGATAAAACTTTGCGTCTCCTGAAATTATATTTTGAGTTTAAATGAAGTAAGAACATCTAAAACGTTCAAGAGGATGTATATTTTTCTTCTAGGCTCAAAGATCTTGAACAAATCCAGCCGGAAGAAAAGGAAGTGAAACAGTAAACCCTAAATTAAAGTGTTGATTTTGGCCAAAACCTGAGGCTTAATCATCCTGGATTTGTTCTACTATTATTTTCTACTTTGATTTGCACAATCGCAAAAGGAGAGAGAGGGGGTGAGAGAAGCACTGATTAATTTTGATGAGAAAAGGAAGAAAGAAAGACATCACAAAATCACTCATTGATCATCACAGATTCAAACATAAATATAGAAATGATATTTTTCATGGTTTCCTCTTGCAGATCTAACACAAATTAACCACAAGCACAGAGTCCTATACGCCTAATAAACATTCACTGAAACGGCAAACAAGATCTTCACCTACATCAAAGAAGATAATCCGAACCAATCCAGATCTGAGAATTAATTCAACAGAAGGAAAGGTCCTAATAATGGCGTAATAGACGTGTTTGTTTGGGAAGAGAAGAAATACCTGGAGCTACTGCAGAACTCGTAGAGCTTTCCCCTATTGGAGAAGATGATGAGAGCAACCTCAGCATCGCAGAGGACGGATAGCTCGTAAGCCTTCTTCAAAAGTCCATTCCTTCGTTTCGCAAACGTTACTTGTCTGTTGATCTTGTTCTCTATTCTCTTCAGCTCAACTCTCCCCCTTCCCATCTCTCTCTCTCTCTCTCTCTCTCTCTCTCTCTCTCTCTCTCTCTCTCTCTCTTTTCTGACTATCACTTTTCTCTACGAATTCTTCTTTTCAAATTAGGGCTTGAATTGTAAGGGAAATTCACGTTCATGTAGAGAGAAGGAAATGCAGCAAGTTGGGGGAACGGAAGGAAGAGGACGAATCCTTATAACCTATTGGTTAAAGCAATGCTAAGTTACACGTGTCCCCACGCCAGACCCATATAATATTTTACGTATTGTATTTTAATTTAAAAGTGCGTAGTTTTGAATCGGGGATCAGATCACCTGTCCCAAAAATCGTGTCCCAACGTTGTCCCATTAGTGTAAGCATCTAGCTGCCTATTATACAAATCGTAAAATTGTATAGTAGGCTGCTAGATGCTTACACTAATGGGACAGCGTTGGGATACGATTTTTGGGACACGTGATCTCGGCCGTTGAATCGGATATCAAATGGATAGGAATTTATCGGAAAATTAATAGGTCACCATTTTGTTTGTTGGGGAGAAAATAAAGTGCAAAAGTAATTAAGGTTGTCTCATCATATATACAAGAAATCAGGTGTGATAAAATGTATGTATATATATATAATAAGCTAAGTAGTACTCTCTCCATCCCGCCTCACTTGTCTTGTAATCTTTTTCGGGTTGTCTTACTCGATTTGTCTTATTTTCTAAAAAGAAAAATAATTACTACACAAACTCCCACTTTTTCTTTGTGGGACATACATTTTTACACACAATCACTCACTCGTCTAAATACAAGCACTCACTCATCTTAATCTCCATGCCGGAAAGAAACAAGACAAGTTGGGCGGGACGGATGGAATATCTTGTTTAGTTTATTCTAAATAAATGCTGAAAAGTAGGAAAACAAAATAAAAAATGAGCAAACATATTTGTTCCACCAAAATTTATAATTTAGCTAAAATTGTGAAAGATTAATGAGTCTGACCCTGTCAGAGTTGGTGAATTGTAAAGTTTGTTATGTACTCTCTCAGTTCCACTTTATTGGTCTCATTTCTTTTCGACACATAGATTAAAAAAGTTAATTTTTATGTGTAAAAAAAGATAAAATTGTGGAGTCGATTGAATATGTTAGATGGGTATTTTAATTGAAAAAAGAAATGAAATCAATAGAGTGAGACAACTAAAAAAGGAAAATAAGACCAATGGAGTGAGATTGAGGGAGTACTTATCACATACAATTTTGTTATTACATGAGTAATAGGAATTTAATACTTTGATAAGGCCAGAAGAGTTGGTAGGCAGATTAATTGAAATCTAATTTCTTATTTATAGTTTAATTATGTTAGGTGTTTCTATAAATTCAATTAATAAACAGTTATGGTATGAAATTAGTAGAAAAAGACAATGTGAAAAGTGAAGGCAGTGGGTGGGAGGTCAGGGTGGGGACCAAGCACATGCATACACAAATAACCTTATAGAACCACACTTTCGGCCTCAGCTTTCATGACACGTGGACTATATTCCAATTTAGGAAATATATCACTTTATAGTAAGTCACATCCAATTCGAAATACTCCAAACAAATTACTAAGTTTGCTAGTGTGTATTAAGTTTGCTGCATCAGAATGACTTGTGATTCACATTCACATAATTCAGATGTAGGACACTCCACAAATTGTAAGAATCATATAAAAAGAAGAATTAACGTTGTATCATTTGGTATGGATCGGTATACCTCGGTATGTAAAAATTCATACAGTTATCGTACCAAAAAAGATCGGCACGATGTCATACCATACCGAAAATCATGGTGTACCAATAAAATCGATATTTTTGATATATTTTCAGCACGGTATGTACGATATACCGATTTTTTGGTATATTTACTTACCCATACTCATATCTTTATTTTATTCTCTCTCCCCTCTTCTCTTATTTTTATTCATAATTAAGACAATACTAGTAACACTACCAATAATATTATGGCCCAATTCGCTTTGTCCAACTATATTATTCTCCTTTTTCTTTTTTATGTGGAGTTTTTTGGATGCTTTATACCGTTGGGATTTATTGAATGTGGGCCAAAATCAACTGCTGGGAGAATATTTTTTTCATAATAAAATACTCCCTCCGTCCCAGCTTATGTGACAAAATTATTTTCGGCACGGGAATTAAGAAGGTAGAAGATAAAGTATGAGAGAGAAGTTTATGATAAAGTAAGAGAGAGAAGATGAGTGAGATTGTGAAAGAGTAATTGATAAAGTAGGAAAGAGAAATAATAAAATAAGAGAGATAAATGATTAAAGTAGAAAAAGAAATGAAAAAGTATGAGAGAGAATTAATAAAGTAGGAGAAAATGTATGATTTTTTTTAAAAATTATTTCTATTTTTGGAAATATGTCACTTGAGACGGGACGTCCGAAATGGAAATAGTGTCACATGGAGCGGGACGGAGGGAGTAGTATATTGGGCTACTCATCAGACTTTTCTTCAGCCCATTCTATTTGAATTTGACATTAGTTTCAGAAATAAAAAAGTAGTAAATTATTAAAAAAAAATTGTAAATTCAGTTGATAATATATCAATCAGACACCTCATAAATATTGTTTCTTAATATTCATTGCACACACGTTCACACGAGAAAAACACGAGCACACACGTTCACACGAGCAGGATTCACAATCCATATATATATATGGAATATGTTATATAGCAGCTGGTAAAATTAATTAAAAACATTTAAGGCTCGATCATTAAATCGGATTCTTCAAGTCTACGCCGTTGCTTGACTTGAGAAATATAGCTGGTAGCTTTATTATCGACTAATTGATCTCCACCACCACCGTTGGGGCCGTGGCAGTAGCCGTCATCCGACCTGAACGGCGTCGTCTTCTTCACCACCAGCAAAGCAGCAGGAGTACTCGGCTAAAGACATCATCAGCTTGCTTTTCATCGATCCTCGTTTTTCACTCACTACTTCCATTTTTCAGAAATTTAATTTGTTGCCTCTCATTTCACAGCTGCTCGGCTCTATTTATAGGAGTAGATATAATTTGAAGGAATAAAAATGGATCTTATCTTGCAGTTGGACGGTGGTGTGGTGTAGTATTAATATAACTACTCATGCATATATTCTTGATAGTGTATAATATTAAAACTTGATTTCATCACTTTACTAGATATGGATGGTTTGTTGATATAATAGTTAAACTAAGTAAATGATAGAATGGAATAATAAATGTGACCCCATTTACTAAAATAACTGCTCGCCCATGATTACAAGAGAGGGGGCCGAAACTTAAAAATTCGATAGAAAAGAGGGTGAAGTGTACATTTGGGGGCGAAATACGAAATTTCTTAAAAATTACATATAAAAAATCTTGTTTCGACACGAGTTCGGGGAACCGCCGCCACCAAGCGCCTCCCCTTGGATCCGCCACTGCCCATTATGTATATCGAAAAACGATGATATCAATGAAAGAATGCATAGCTGCAGCGGAAATCCGTAGAAAATGAATTCTTACTATAAACATGATGCTCAAGATCACCGATGATCACAAGGATCGCAGTTTGTTTATACAATCCAAGTGTTAAGAGTTTCAGTGAAGAGAGAAGAATGAGCACTGATTTCACAAATATATTCTTATCTATGTAACCGCTTCTCATTTATTATACTTGTATACCTAACTTTATTACATATAAGTCCTTAACTTATATGATATCATATCATAACCCCATCGGTGTAAATATAAGTATATTTCCCACAATGTAAATAGAAGAATATACATATTGATATATACATGAAGTTAAAAATGAATTGATAAAGTGAAGTTCCAATGATCCATTATATATCCACATTGCATAAAATGAAGGGAGAAAAAGAGTGCGAGGCTATTTTATTCTATTCCCAGGTGAATGTGAGGCCGGTTTGATGAGATTGTGGTGCAGTGGATGATCCCCCTCCGCACCACTAGTCTGGTGAAACATTGGTGCAGAGATCGCGGAGGAGTCGTGGATGAAAGAGTAGTGCAGGTTATGAGGGTGGTGGTGGCTCAAACCAAACTGTGGCGCGGGTGACAGAAGAGAGAGAGCACAATGAGAAGCATTTGGATCGGAGGAGGATTGAGGGTTCATGTTGTTCAGCTGGCTGTACAGGATATGATCATGCTCTGCAGGTGCGGGTGCGGGTGCGGGTGCAGGTGCACCCCAGGAGGAGGTCATTTGGGGGCTACTGAAACAAAGAAGATGATGATCACCGCCACCTCCACGATGCTGCAGGGTGGAGAAGACGTTCCTGGGGATACAAACCGGCTGAGGCTTCCTCCGCCGCCTGTTGTGCCCATCGAGACGTTTCCTGCAGCTCCGTTTCCCCTCGTCGAACTCTACCAGAGAATGAAACCTACCGCCACACACACATCACCATATACATGAATAATTCAAGTATTCTGCATATTTGATATGTATATGAAGAATAAGAGAAGAACCTGCTGCATTGCTGGCAGAAGCGCTGCTCCCAGCCTCTAATGGTGACCCTGGGAGTCTTGGAGTGAGCCTCACACACCTTATGGCGGCGGTGGTAGTCTTTACACAGACTTAAATCAGCATTACACCCATCCACCAAACAATGAGCCACTGCTTGACCAACATTATTGGCCTTTGCTCTTTTAGAGGAGGAGGAGGAGGAGGACGACGATGATTCCATTTAACTTACACAATCCAAATAAATCAAACCAAGAAAGCTACTCTACAAAATAGAATAATTTCCTCTCATTAGTAAAAACATAAGAATGTAGTAAAATACAAAGATTGCATCTGTATGGGAGTGTCCAAAACCTTAAACCATCTCCCACAAGATCTACCTACTCAGTAATAATTGGCTGTCAAGTCAACCATTTCTTCTGATATCTAAGAAATTAAACAACAGATCCAGCAGCAAATGCTTAGCTCATTAAATATTAAGTAAATTAAGAATAGGAAGACTAGAAACCAGAAATAGGCATTGTTTTTGTGAACAAAGAGATGCTTAATTTGTGAGTAAATTAACTGCTACAAAACACATGATTTGAAGCAATCCTGCATATATATATAGGGTTAGTGAGAAACACGATTAAGAAAGTTCATAGGGACCCCAAGAGAGGGAGAGGGAGAGGGAGAGAGAGAGAGAGGAGGTGTACCTAAAAATCAAGCCAAAACAGTAACTGATAAGTACCAAAGAAGAAAGCGAATATAGCAAAAGAAGACTGACAAGTATAAAAAGTACTGAGTTAGCCTTCTCAGCCGTTCATTCTCTTCTTACACCTCCATTATGGACGGATGGGATGCAGTAGATAATAAAGTGCCAACTGGCTAAAGCTAGATAGAGAGAGAGAGAGAAGTCGAGTATGGGTTTTTAACCAAGGCGCTATATAAGGTATAAATGGACAGGAAGATATTGAGAGCAAAAGAGGCTTTATATGGAGTTACATCATTGAAAGTAGTAAAATAATCAATAAAAAAAAATCATAAACACACTGTATGTGGGGATTTCAACAGCAAGAGGAAGATAGAAACTAGAAAGGTGATATTTTTTTTTTCTTTTTTCATAAGCACAAATATTTGTGTGTATCATTTTTGTATACCTTCGTGTGTGTACCACTCTATAAGGGTATTGATATGTGTTAAATATGATTCACTTGTTTTAATAAAAAATATTATTGATACAAATAAAAATATATAAAAATGATACATACAAACCGATACGTTAGATAAGATATAAAAACTCAGTAACAAAAGTAAAACTATGATATTTTATCAAGATTTGGTGAGAGAGATAATGGCCCCTCTTAATTTAAACGAGTGGCAAAGAAAGGGACAGAGTGTTCGTAACTTTCCGCCCAATTTATTTATTTTATTATTATATTATTTAAAGAAAGAGAAAGTTGCAGTAAATAGTTGATAGTTGTTGCGACTCATTAGTCACATTCTTCCACTTTATTGCCTACTATTCTACAATCTCCATTTTACTTAATTTCTGCTATTAAATTTTGATAAAATAATAATTTTGAAATTAAAAAAAATTATTTAATAAAATTATTATTTTATCAAATATTATTTTAGTATAATAATTTATATTAGAATCAAAAATTTTATATCTAAACGAGATTATTACTCTATCGAATATTATTTTATAAAAGTTTAACTGTAATTGTAATAGAAGTTGGCTGGTGTTTTTGAAAACGGCTTTTCAAGTTCCGAGCGCCCGTTCAAAGCGACACAATTATAATTCCTCACACAAATCTTGGCTCTTATAGTTTTTTATGCAGTGGATGCTTATTGGAATAACCAAAACATCGGGGCCATTTCCTAATTTTAAAATTCCTAGTTTCACTAAATCTGTTTGGCAATTTTCATTTTAAACGTGCTGCTCCATCATGCTGTGCTTGCACCCAACATCTAATTAAAGTATAATTAAGAGATACTCCCTCCGATAGGTCCTGGGTTCGCCTTGGGATGGCAAAGTTGGTAAAGTGGATTCGCCCGAGACCGATAGGTCCTGGGTTCAAATTTCACTGGAAGCAACTTTGTGCAGCCTGTCACCTATGGTTAGCCTAGTGTGGTTGAGTGCACACCGAAAGTAGCGGCTGCGGGTTCCACGTATCAAAAAAAAAAAAAGATACTCCCTCCGTCCCAAATATATATGCGTCCTTTCTTTTTTCGTCTGTCCCAAATTTATATGTCTATTAACAATTTTTTTGTGCCTAACTAAATATTACACTAAGTTTCATAGGCCTAATTAATATGACAATATAGAAAAATATCATTTTATCCAACTTTTATAATAGTAAATACAATTATGTTGTTAATTTTTAGTAATTTATTTTAATTTATTCATATTCAAATATCAATATTTATCTAATTTTTTTATTATTAATTTTTTTCTTAATATATATGAAAAGTCAAATAGACATATATATTCGGGACGGAGGGATTACTTATTCCGCAGAATCAAGAATATTTTAGGGCCTGCAAAAATGGATTTTTTTTAGAGTCCGGCGGTGAAATACCCATCTGGGAAAAGAGAAACACATTTATACCCAATTCTTATATTTAACTACACTATATACCCAAGAAGACGAAAATACCCTTTGGTCCGATCGTGAACGAGAGGCCCGATCGAGTCGGCCGAGTCGGACACGGCCGACCAAGCCCGATCACTATACAATGGACAAGGGCCGATCACTATTCAAATGGCATGATCGGTCATGCCCTATCACAAGGGCATGATCGGTCATGCCCTATCATCCCTGGCCGATCACTATCGAGGCCATGATCGGGCATGTCGTCGGTCGGACACATGACATGGTCCGATCACGGTCCGATCATGGCCTGACATTTTTAAGTGAGAGAAGTAAAAAAGTGGGGGTATTTTAGTAAATTTGGGTATATAATGGATAATTTTTATAACGTTGGGTAATTTTTGTAGTTGTAATAGTCAAATAAGGTATATTGATATATTATCATTTTTTTTTATTACATGAACAATTATATGGCTGGCTTATGTTCAACAATGTGGACTGAAACTGTCGGCAGCAGAGCAGAGTGTTCAAATTGAAATCTCACTCTCACCCACAACTCATGTTGTATAAAATCTTCATATTCCATAAAGATTCCAAGCAGAACTATATGACGTCATCACATAGTCATGGGTTGATTACTCCCTCCGTCCCACACGAAAACGTTCTGTATTTTATTTCGGATTGTCCCACATAAATATTCTATTTCCTAAAAAGAAAATAAATTTATCACGCAATAAATTGCTTTTTATGGATCCCATTCATATCAATCTCTCTCCTAAGAGATAAAAGTCCACTATATAAATTATGCGCTAAAAAGGTAAGGGACATTTCATCGGGACAGAGGGAGTATTTTCTAGGATGTTGAGATTTAAGTAGGTGTAATAAAAGTCAAGGAATTGAAAATTACTGGAGGACAACTAACTGCAGGGACCACTTTGATATAGCCTGGGAACAAACTTAGTACAGTAATCATTAACCAAATCCATTGAATATAAATGAGTTATTTAATTATAATTAAGTAGACTATTAATTGTAGGTCGGGACCGCGGGCTCTTCCATTTCTGACTAGCTAACCAACTAACCTAGTAATTACTATAAATAACAAAGTGACAAAGACACAACTTCCATAGCTCAGGAGATTAATTTGGATAACATGGAATCTCGTTGAGTAAAATTAAAAATACATTTTAAAAAATAGTGTGTTTCTCTAAAATAAAGTAAAAAAATAGATTAAAATATATAGAATAGATACATATAAGTCCCGGCCCATTAATAAATACATAGCCCAAAACATGACAATTAGAAAACACAGTATTTACACATGTCGGCCTGCCTGCCACTAATGATTTTATTAATGTCGGTACATTTATATACATTCATTCATCTAGTTTTACTTGTTAGAAACAAAGATGAACAACTTAAATAAGTTGTTTCTAGGCTTTTTAACCATAGAAGCACTTTTAATGTTTGAATAAAGACTTGTTTTTTTAGAGCTGCCAAAATAAACAGAAGTCATAAGTTGGTCACCAGGTGCTTTTTAAAAACAGAAAAAAAAAAAAAATGAAAAGTATTTTATGAGAATGTTTGGAATACTGTTTTTTTTCTAAAATTAATTTTTTTTTTCTAATATTGTAAACAGTCCAACTTTTGCTTCAAAACAACTTCAATCAACCTTAAACATAAGTAACTAAAAATTACTTATAAAAGTTATTCCAAATAATGTCTTAGCTTAGGGAGTTGGAGGCAGGGGCGGATCCACCCTATGGGCTGGGGTGGGCTCCAACCCTGGTAAAAAAAAAAAAAAAATCTTTTTACTATAGTAATTTTAGAATTTTTTTAGGAATTTAAGTTAAAATTATTAATCTAGCCCAATGTATTTCTTCCGATCTATGTCCAGCCCAAGGTATTTTATTGAGTTGGATCCGCCCCTGGTTGGAGGGTGCGGAATCCATGTGTTGGGATCCCAGAAATTGAAGAACGGCGATCGTGATGGTGGTGGAGGTGGAACAGATGGGAATGGAAAAGGCAAAGACGGCGGAGTTGCATGAAATGGGAAGGAGGGAAAATGAGGAAAAGGCAAAGACGGCCAAGGTAATTGATCATAGGGGTGGCGGAAGATAAAACTTATTAGTATTCCAATAATCTGCAGAGGCTGGCGTTTCTCCAGAGGTGGCCTGTAAGTCAAGGCCCCTAAGGTGTACGCATAGCCATTGCTCTGTTCTGATATAACTCTAACCTCCTTAGTTGAGGAGCTGCTCTTTAGATTGCAGGCTGCAGACAGTGGTGGGGATCCAATCAATGTTGCCCTGCACAATAGCTCGATGGTTGGATCGTCCACGCCATCCACTTCCACCTTGTACGTTCCATATACATCACAATATACAAACCCTAGTATGGTAATATGAGGCTGAGCCAGAATGTTGATGATGAAATACGAATTTGCAAGAAAGAGGCAGGCCATGGTGATGGAAGAAGGAAACATGGTTGAAGAATGTAGGTAAGGTAGGTAGGCGCGCTATGATGTGTAGATGATGATGATGAAGAAGGAAGGATAGATAACGTTATATGGTATCCGATTTTGATCCTCTAATGTAACAGTATTCGATTTTTGTCCTATAACTTTATATAGTGTCTGATTTTGGCCCTATAACTTTACAAAGTGTATGATTTTGGCTCTCCGACATAAATTATCGGACAGAAAAAGACACATGAACTATACTCTTCACCGCATGACTAAAAATAAGACATTTATAAAGTTTCGGGATAAAAAAACAAACACTTTTAAAATTACAAGATCCAAAAACAGGAATTATATTGCAGAACCAAAAATTGAACTTGTCTAAATAACAAAAATGTTCTTTTTTTTTATCATAAAACTTTACAAAATGACTTATTTTAATCGTTCGACGAAGTGTGAAATTCACGCGTCTTTTTATGTTCGATAATTTCAATCAGAGAAAAAAAATAGGACATTTTATAAAATTATAAGACCAAAATCTAACACATTATAAAGCTATATAACCAAAATCGAACACTTTATAAAGTTTTAGAACTAAATTCAATAGAAGCCACGTGAAATGACCAAAATCGATATATACGGTTGCTACTTAATTCTGTATTGCTGAATCTGATGACTGTAGGCCCAAAGATTTACTCCCAACTGAATGTTAGATTTGGGCCTTTTCGATTTCCTTCCTTAAGGCTATTCAAAGCCCAACTAGCTGCGTCTCTTCCTCATCTATATCTATATTTGAGCCACCTCTTACCCTCCGACTCTCCGACCATATCTGCAAGCAATTAATTGCTCTCATTGTATCGGTGGAAATGGAAGAGACTCCCAATTACAAATCCCTACTGATTCAGCGGAAATCGCCCGATTCTAGAGTCTTCGATCTGGTCTTAAACAGTCCGACGCGCGGCAACGCCCTCTCAAGCGACTTCTTCACGGAATTCCCGGACGTTCTCTCCTCTCTGGACCGCAACCCCGAAGTCGGCGTCATCATCCTCTCCGGCGCCGGAAAGCACTTCTGCACCGGGATCGTCCTCCACCTCCTCGAAGAGGCCACTACTCCGGACGCCGACCGCGGACGCACCGGGGAGAAACTCCGCCGCGGAATCAAGGCGATGCAGCGCGCCATTACGGCGCTGGAGGAGTGCAGGAAGCCGGTGATCGCCGCCGTCCACGGCGCGTGCATCGGCGGGGGCGTGGATATCGTAACGGCGTGCGACCTGAGGTATTGTACGAAGGAGGCGAATTTCTCGGTGAAGGAGGTGGATGTGGGGATCACCGCCGATCTAGGGACGCTTCAGAGGCTGCCGCGCATCGTGGGGTTCGGGAACGCCATGGATCTAGCTCTGACGGCGCGCCACTTCTCCGGTGCGGAGGCGAAGCGGTTGGGGTTGGTGGCCGAAGTTTTCAACGATAAGGAAGACATGGATGCTGGGGTCGCTCGAATCGCCCAGGGTAATTTCGTCATTTCATCCTCATTTTCTACCGTGTTTCTTAATCAGTGGCAATATGATGAATGTGTATATATATATATATATATATGTGTATGTATAGGCATTGCAGGAAGATCGCCCCTTGCTATAATTGGAACGAAGCGAGTTCTGATTCAGACCAGGGACTTGGGGTTGGAGCAAGGTCTTGATTACGTTGCCACGTGGAACTCTGGAGTACTAATATCAGATGATTTGAAAGAAGCAGTTTCAGCTCAGCTACAAAAGAGGAAACCTATCTTTGCTAAACTCTGATCACTACTATATATACCATATTCGTATATCTTTATATCGATACCCCTTTATGTAATTTTACAAATAAATGAGTTGTCTGTTTCAGAAATGTAGTTGAAATATTATCCATGTTGAGCCCAACATTTCTCTATGATTATTCTTGCATGAATGATGAGTAACCATGAACGGAAAAGAAAGTACCACTGTATATATCAAGCAATAGAATGAGATAAGCTTATGGCTTATGTTTTTCCAAGCCAGTAAAAAAAATACAATACACTCAAACTAGAGTGAGGCCGTATACACTTTGGAGTCTCATTCAGTGTTCAACATTTAGCGAATCGGAATGATCCAATTAATTATCCGCGATCATCATCGTTCAGTTTTAGTTAGGTTCGTCGCGATGGTTGCAAGTGCTTGGGATTCAAACCATTTCAATTTAGTTATTAGTTCCCATTTATAGGGCACAAGATCACCTGTCCCAGAAATCCTGTCTCAATACTGTCCCATAAGGGTAAGAATCTAAATGGCTACGGCATAATTTTACGATTTGTATAGTAGGCATCTAGATGCTTACTTTATGGGACAACATTGGGACAGGGTTTCTGGGACAGGGTTTCTGATCCCCATTTATAGTGTCTTTTACCAGATTGGTGGTTCATTGTTGTTTAATAGCAAAATCATGCTCATTAGCTCTTCGGTACAGCAAAGCTGATGCTTCCACCCTGCAATGTCACATCCAGACTGTAACAAACTCAACTAAACAAAATAACACAACCTTATAACAAAATCATACTACATACCATCCGGGGTGCACCACAAATCTTCCTTTAGAAACTGCCCAGTTCACCTATTCAACAACACCCAAATCAGATGATTTTCTTCTCACACATGCATACACAGTTATGCTAGTACGTACCTTGTCCGTCCCGGGTGAATTCGCGACAACATGTGTAACCTGTTCATCTATCTGGTTAGAGCAGACAGCACCGAATTGCTCAGCTGTCTGCCAAAGCGGATGCATGTGAGGATTGGCTTCACCGACTGGGAAAACTCGGCTGAAGACAATCCGACACCCTGCTAGAATCTTATGTTGTTCCGAAGCTAAGATATTCCGAACATCTGCTTCATCTAATGAATCGTGACCAAAGAACTTTTCATGTATTTTCTCGATTACCTGGTTCAGATATAAACAACACCCTATTTATTACTCTCAAGGGTCTTTCATTTCCACAAGTTGCTTCCTAGATAACAAACACTCACCGATAACGAAGAGGCCAAAGTCCCATCTTCTGGTCTCTCATCATGATCGATCTCAAGAAGGGAAGGACCCGGTAGACCAAACTGCCGTCTACTACATGGGAAGTATATATACCTGAGAATGGAAGGAAGAAGGAGAGTTCAGTTCAGTTTAAAATTACGTAGTTAACAATATTAGAATAACAAGGCAGTCCATTACCGTTCCACAACGATCAAGTTTAGTTTGTTATGAGGCCATACTCGTACAGAATCATCAATGATAACAACACCCGACTCCATGCCCAACACCCCCTCCAAATCCTTACTCTTGGGAGCTCTATCCTCACTATCAAATGATTCACCGTCATCCCCTCTTGAGATTACTCGCCCAGAAAACAATTCGCCTTTTGGATCAAGCAGTTTTGCCATCTCAGTGGCATAATACTTGTTTCCCATGGTGTAGAGATGCATCTCATAGAACTTACTTGCCTAAAGAAAATCAACAAGGTTTAGGAAGCAACGGAATAATTGATGTGATTTTTATTCTAATAAGCACAACTTTTACCTTCTCCAAGAAATTCCATATCCCAGGACGTAACTTGGTCCACATCCCCATATGAGGAAACCGAAATAGATGCCTATGGGTCTTTTCGCGGTCTTGCTCCTCCTTCTTTCTCAGCATCTCATCATGCAAAGGATCAACCTCAACAAACTGGAAATACAAAAAATTGTTGGTTAATGTCCAGAATACTGTATCCAACTGAATCAAGACGAGAAAAAACAAGAATTTGCTCGTGCCTTAGCTGAATTTAGGAGAGTATGGTCCAGATCCAAGACAAGACAAAGCTTGCGAGCAGCAAACATTTTATGCTGTTCTTCAAGTCTCCTACTCCTTTCTCTCTGGATAGCAGCTTTTTGCCGGTCATCAAAACCATCAAACAAATGTTCAACATCACTCCAAGCATTTGCATTAAGTGGTCGAGGGGGGAGAGAGGATGCTGCTTCGGACGTTAAGTTACTTCCAGATCTAAAGTTGGCAGACTTAGTAGGTATTAGCTTTGTCTCCTTCCCATCTTGTGATGCCTGTGACGGTACACTCTGAGTCTGAGGAGATGAAGATACAGATGCTTGCGATACAGACATGATATCGGCAATGTTCCTCAGGTTATTAGTGAATTGCATGGTAATATCAGGTGGTTTCGCACTACTGGAAGGCACTGTCTTCTCCACTTGATCTTCTTGCCCTTGGCCACTCAAGTTGCTCATCATTACAGAACAAGATGAAGCATTTGCTTTGGGTTGATCAGAAGCTGCAGTGACACCCTTCTGAGGTGCACTATTATGTAGAATACGACGCGGATCACGGGGCTTCATTCTAACTTTTCCAGGTTCCTCCTGCAACTTATATAAGCAACGAGTAATAAGAAACTAGTAAAACATTCTAGATGATTCTAGTTCTACTTTAAAAAAAACTACATAGTTAAGGAATATTTCATCAAAAAGATCTCTGCTGTTTGAGTTTCTAGAATATTGAACAGAGGATCATGGAAGTTTCACATTCGGGCTTAGTTTAATTAATTAACAGAATTCAGAGTTATCTTTAGGTGATACTCAAAAAGTCTCCAGCAAGGCATCAGCTACCAGTTAGTTTTTCAGGAACAGGGATATGCCAAAAAAACAACATTCCAGAACGAAAAAACCAAAAACATAAGTCATACGAGAAACACAGAGAATACAACCAAAGTTACATATACATATATGAGTGCTTACTGCAGAGGACGCCTGGCTAGGAGCTATTCCTGCTGGTTTCTGGTCAAGTGTTGAGGAGAAAGGCAGGACCCCAGACATCGATTGAGCTGCTCCCGACATGGAATTCGAGTTTGGCATTTGGGTTGCACTATTGTTATCACCAGAAGACTTCAGATGTTCCTTTTTCAGTATACTCATCCACATAGATGGATTCCCCACTATATCTCTTAATAAAGAATGAAGTGGAGAAGAAGCACTAGAACTTTTCACTAGCAAGTTTTCATTTTGACTCGTTAATGGTGATTGATTGTAATTGCTAACAGGCAAACTTGTGTTTGGAATCACCAGATGGGAGGTCGAGATTGCAGTTACTAGTGGCAGGGTTGTTGTGCCTGACCCTGATAATTCATTTTTTTGGCGTTTCAGTGCAGGACCATCCAAAGCTAGCTCCTGAACTGTCTTCTGCTTCCTCGAACTCATAACACCTACAAACTTTGATTTGGAATCATCACTTCCAATAGAGGGGAGACTGTGATTGATATTCAACGGACCTGCATCAGTATTGGCCAATCGGAGTCTTGGGTCCCTACTTTTAGCAGAGGGGGATTTCAACACTGGAGTTCGGAAATTATTTGCAGGATCAACAGTCCTAACATTGCTAATTTCTGGACCTGATAAAGCATCCATGGAGGCAGTAGAAGAAACCACCACTGGCTGTACTGACATGAAGGAATTCACAGCAGGATAACTACTAATCTCACCACCAACTTCACCATCTCCATTGTTATCACCCTCCTCTGAAGGAGTTGGACTAGGAAGGTTATCACTCACAAAAAAGGAACCCCGTCCAAATTTTTGCTGATAACTGGAAACAGCTTTGACAGCATCAGTTTCATAAGGATGCAGAACTGGATTTTGTCGAGGAACGGTATGCCTAGGAACTGGCCACTCAGGTTTCAGCGGCGCATGTTCAAGTATGAATCCCTTATCAAAAGGGAAAGTTGTAGAAAGTTCTCGAGTGGGAGAAGGAAGACTATCTGCATCGTGATCTTTGTGGAGATCTAGCAGTGGAAGAGCCAATCCTTTATGCCTCAGATTAACTAACCCTGGTTTTGAATACTGAAAGCTCTGCACAGTTCGATCCACTAAGACAGCAGACTCAGGATCTTTTCCACTCTTTATGAAAGCTGGCTTAGTATCAGCTTTCTCTAGCAAAATACGTAAATCAGTCGGACTAAATCCCTCTCCAGCTTGTTTCCTACCAGTAGCATCATCCAATGAATTATCATAAGACTCCAGAGATACCCTCATTGCCTCCACCTGCGACACCATAATCTAAATAAGAAACTGTAACTTCAACATATCCTTAAAGTTGAGGATAGGGGGTGGGTGGGTGGGGGAAGAGAATCTTGCACCTCTTTCAACTGCGAAGAAGAAAAAAGAGGTGGCATCAAGCCTATTACTTGATCTAGCAACCTGCACATTTACAAGGATAACAGTGGTCCATAATCAAGAAACACCACGCAAAACACAAAAAAACGATATACTAAGTAAGTTATAAACCTCGACAAAATTGCTTTATTCTGCTGCTTGAGTCTTAGAGTTAATGAAGAAAACCCCTGCAGATACCAAAAACCTAATAATTGTATCAAACCTCACCTAAGAATGATTGATGTAAATAAATTAAACTGGCCCGTGAGATATAAATTCTATAATTGAACGGAAAATGCAATTCGGGTGTTTAAGTGAAGCATCATACCGAATAAAGAGTCTGAATTGCAGCTAGCAGCAGCTGAACAAGAGTGTCTTTCTCAGAGAAAGGACCATCAGACACAACTTTCTGCAACTTCATTGCTGTGGTCTCTAAGCGCGAACACAATGCATCATAAGATCTACACAAATGCGAACTCGTCAATTGCAGAACAGATTACTCTTGAACGTGAAAAAATCGTGCAGCAACCACAACGACTTACTTTTGGGCATCAGCAGCATTCAGATTCCCAAGCTCTTCCTTTATTGAATCAACACATCTCCTCCTCTCAATCTCATCCCTCTCATTCACTTGACCTTCGACTTCCTTCTTAATCTTAAAATCCAAATCTTGATTTTCGAGAACCAAATCAGAATCCAAATCAATCTCACCCTCCTCTAACTCACCTTCCTCCTTCTCACCATCATCCTCCACATCTATAACGACCTTATTTTCGTCCTTGGCAATACTAGTATCAATGCCGGAGTTGCTACTATCATTACCTCCATCCTCCATCATCACGAAGATCTCACCCAGTGGCTTATTGTTGACGGCCTGCGCCCACGCCAAATTATACAAACCAGAGTATGAAGTCTTGGAAGCAATCTGATACTTGTACAGATCTCTCATTGACCAAACCCTAGCCCCAGCCCCACCACCACCGTTGTTACTAGTTCCACTACCATTGTTCGGGTTAACAGCACTTATCGGCGGCGGCGAAGGCTGCGACGCTTGATTAATATTGAAATCTTCTTCGGTAATTTCCTCGATGGAGGCGGAATCTGAGATCTCACCCTCCTCTACATCCAATTTTACTACTTGCAGTTGCGGCTCCTCACAATCGTTTTCCATATTTATGAAGAAAGGCTGCGTTGTTTCCTTAATTAGGGGATTTAAATTCAAATCACCGACAAGCATATGTCGAATTCCAATTACACGCTAGCAATAACACCGAATCGCACCACTTACCACGCCAATCAAGAATATTTAAACTCAATTCAGATACACACAAGGGATGGAAAAGGACTTGAATGGTCTGGCAAGGAAAGCAATCTAATTTCTGAGGGATTATTCCGAAAAGCGAAATAACTGAAGCTTCGGGATTTGACCAAAAGAGAGAAAGATTCGATTAGATTTTGAGGGGTTTATCGATCGAAGTTGATCTTTATTTTGTTTCGGATATTCAAATTGATCCGTTTTTGGAATTAAGCCCTCCTCTTCTTGAATTCTTTTGCTTCTCATCTACCTTAACGGGTACGGCTCTCTACCAGTAGACAGCAGGAGGTCTGAATTGAAGTGAGCAAAGCGAGTCCAGAGATGAATCTAATTAGAATTCGAGGGGAAAGAAATTTAGAGAGGAGAGGTGATTGGGAGTCGTACGATTAAATCTGGGCCGTCGGACGTCCGAGATTTCGTTTGGGGTGGGTGGGTGGGTGGGTGTGGGTGGTCGGGCTCATCTGGGAGGTTGCCAATCGCGACCCACTTAAGAAATATAATTATTTAATCAAGAGGTACTAAGGGGATATTTAATGTGGTACTATTATACTACTCTCTATGTCCCGTTATTGTTGTTCCTTTGATTTTGGTACGCAGGTTGTAACACCTCGAAATTTTCAATATAAAATACATTGTATATCTATTCATGCATGTTATCAAGTGTTTTAGTTATATTAGTCGCGTCATAAAAGTTAAAATGAAAATTAAAACATCTATATTATTTTTCTTTAAATTATTTTTATTATTTAAATTTATTTTAAATTTTGAATGTGTTTATTTATATCTTACTATTATTATATTATTATTGTTGAGATATAAATCATTATATAATTATGAGGCAATAATAGTATTTATTTATTTTGAATTTCCTAAACATACTAGAATTCATAAAAGGATATAATATTTTATAGTGTATTAAGTTATTAGGAGATAATTTAAAATTATATTTTGTGAATAGAATATATATTATATTTGTGATATACATGTTTTAGGAAAAAAATCTAGTTGTATTTATCCATATACTAATTTATCTATAATTGAATTATATGATAAGTGATACACAAAATTATATATAAATTATATAAGTATGAAAATAATTATAGATAAAATAAATTTGATACCTTATATGATTAAGAATATTTAGATAATTATTTCTAGGCCAATAAATACAGCCTTAGTCGTCCATAATTTAGTTTCACATTAGATTTTCGAAAATCTGCCAGCATATCTACGAACTGTTTCATGAATTATTTACACATCTTCCCGTCTTCATATCGTCGTGAAAATTTATAATAATCTTCCTAGGTATGTCTATTTTAGTTTTGTAGAATTTTTCAAGAATGCTAAGTATTTGTTTAAAATTGTATTTGTAATCTGCTAGTTTTTTACAACATATTCATGAGCTTGATAGGAATATTGTTTTTCATGTTTTATTTATGTTATTTTCGACCATGTTGAATTTTATTGGGATATAATATATATTAGGTCATTCATGCTTAAAAATATAGAATTTTTAGGATACGTTTGCTATTTATTAGTTAATTTGTTTCTTTGTGTGCCAGATTCTTTTGTCAATGTACATATATATTGAAAAATAAAAGTTTTCATGTTACTACTAAATGAATTTTTGAGCATGATAAGTTTTATTGTGATGGAATAGGTAATATGTTGTTAATGTTAGAGATCTATAATTTTTAGGACAAAAATTTTATAATTTCATTAATTTATTTCATGAATTGCCCAATTATTCGATACATGAATGAATTGTCAATAGAAATAAGATTGTGTTTAATATAGTTAAGATTATTACTATGTGAAATCATTAAAAATGCATGTTAATAAGTATATTATGTATAATATACATTGTTTGATTATTATGATCTATTTGTATTTATGAATTATTGAAATTGTTGGTGCATGCACGACATTTCATGTAGAGTCATTAAGAAAAATTTTAATGTATAGGATCGGCGTGCAGGACTTAAACATTGATATCCATTATTTTTCTTCAAGTCAAAGTTAAGGTGGGGAATTCTTGATGTTTATCCTTATCATATCCTTTACTTGAGTTTTTCATGTGACTATAGCACATGATCAATGAAACTATGAACGAGGGATATAAGGTCGATGGGCCTGTATCAACGAGGGACCTTCGGGTCAAGCCTACGGGCTGCTATGTCTACGGGTCTTCGGACCAAAAACCATGTTATGTTATCATGTCTATATTATCATATTTAAATTCGGTATCGTTTATAATCTAGATAAATGCATTTTCCCCACTGAGTAGTCGTACTCATCCCTATCATTTTAACATTTTTCAGGAAATGGTTCGGCCGATGCGTAGAGGTGTTGGTGGTGATGGTCACGAGGAGGACTTATCGTATTTAAATTATTGCTTTTGTTTATGAACTTTTTGTTTTTTTCTTTTGAAATGTTAGACTTGGTAAATTTTAATTTAAGACTTCCGTTGAGTATGAAAATAAATTGAGTTTTTCAATAATTATTTTCCATGAAAATGTTTTGAAAGAATTAAGATATGCATGTTAAGTATGAAGTAGCGTCTCTTGTTAAGTCATGAAAATTGGGGCGTTACAGAGGTTAAGAAATTTTTTTAAGTGTGTATTTTATGAGTTTTAATTGGATTAAGAAATGAGTACAAATTTCGAAGAGCGGTTGGTGAAAAAAATGATAATTTATCTAAATTTTTGCAGGGCATAGTTGAGGCAATCAATTTTTTTATATTGTATTTTAAGAAATAATCCTAAATTTCCAAAAAGTTAAAAATTATAAATTTCTGAGTATGGAGTTTAACGAAAATCAGGTGAAAATAGATTTTTAGAGTGATAGAGTATGATAATGTGAGGATGAGTATTAAATAGGAGGGGTCCACTTCATTTTTTGTTTAAGAGTAATTTTTGTTATTTTAAGAAAGAAGACAATAATAGCGGGACAACCCGATTTGTAAAGTAGGACAGTAATAACGGGACGGAGAGAGTACAAAAAATCAACTCAAATCTAATATTACAAAAATAGAAAAATATTCAACTTTATTAAAACTATTCATAATTTAAATAAAAAATTTAAATTACTCTTATTTTTTTATTATTCTCACATAAAAGTGTGTTTTATCGATCGGGCATGTGAAAGGTACATACAAAAAGTGATATAGGGCATATTGATGAGTTGATATATGATCGAATACATAATAGAGAACATATCTTATTGATCAGACACATGATCGAACATGATAGGACACATGTCATGTCGGACTTCTGCCGATCGATCAGGTATTGATCGCACACATATCGAACGATATTATTTCAAAAATACTTATTTTTATTTAAAAATCAATCAATTTTTGATTAGCAGACTCAAATAAATCACCTAAAAATATTGGGGAGAGAGTGACATTTCTAAAAAATAAAGATATTGGAGTCGAAAAGGCATTAAAACGATATTTTTGTGTATAACAGGCTGATTAATTTCTCATTAGATTTATACGAAACATTTTCCACTAATAAGTGATTTATATGAATATTAATATTTCTTGCATGGAGTTTTTTCATCATTTATTTATATAATTTCATATTTCATAAAAATCAAAATATTTTAAACACAATAATATGTCCAAGTATAGTAAAATATAAACATTTTGGTATATTTGTGTTTTAAGTTTACCCAACCCCTTTGAGTATTACACCAAACATCGATTTTTAAATCCACGTTATTCATCTATGAACCAAATATGGATTTTTAACTAAACATATCCTATCAGATATAAATTATTATTTTTAATAACTCTCTTACCAAATGTCTAAAAGTTTATCGATTCAATTGACTTCGATTATGATTATTAATTTATTTATTACAAAATAAAAAAAATTATTGTTACTTCACTACATTTAAATTTTCATAAATTAATACTTAAATTAGTACCCTCACAAAAATGATATTTTCCTTAAGTTTCCGTTTAGGTCAATGTAAAAAATTGTCAATTTCAATATATAATGAGATAATTTTTTTTACAAAAATAATATCACATATAGAGTTTTATTAAAATTAAAAAATTAATAATTCTTTAAAATAACTTATATAGATGAAATAATTTTTACAAAATATGATTATAGTGATAAGAATGCCCTACTCATTATTTTTTAAAATAAAAATGATAATTAATTATATATAAAATTTATGACAACTTCTTAATGTAATAATAAAAATATTAATAACATAAAATATTTATAAATATGTAAATTTACAAATAAAAATTTAATTTCAACAAATTCTAAAACTCTATATAAATTAATAAAAACTCTCAATATTTTACAGAAGAAAAGGTTGGTGTTTGTTTACGGTCGATGGGCTTATTTGGAGAGAGAAAGCCCATTAATGGACCATAAATTGCGTCACTTTTCGCCCTCTTCTCGCGGTCTCTGGTTCTCGATCAAGCTCCGACTGTCGACGATTTTACGGTAAATTACTCGGAAATGTTCATGTGTTTCTCTAATCTTTTACATATTTCGTGTACTCTCGTTTCATTGAGTTGAGATTTCTCATACCTGTTTGAATTTCCCCAGTTCGTTGAATATCAAGTTCTAAAATCTAGGGTTTGTGTATTGATGCAGATATCGCTTTGAATTTCATAACTTTATTATGCACGAGTATCTTCCATTAAATACTTCAAAATTGTATGCTTGATTGTGGTTGATTAGGTTCGGATGAAGAATATCTCATTTTGATCGATCTTTATTTTCTGGATTCATGGTGAAAATGATTTAGCATTGATGTTTTTTTAAGGGAGAGTTGGCTCTTCCTCTCCAAAAGAAATAATCTTGTTAAAGAATTTGAGAAATGTGATAAAATATAGATTCGAATTGCAGAATGGGGTTCATAATGGAGTTTGCGGAGAATTTGGTATTGAGATTGATGGAGGATCCAAACGAGAGAGACAGGAAATTCAGGGAGGATTTGTACGAGCGGAAGGAGGCGTGCAAGAGGACTATCGAGGATCACCGGTTGCCCCTGCGCCCCTACGGGTTTTGGACATTTGAGCGCCACAACGCTCAGATTTTCTGGGATGAACAGATTAGCCAAGTCCAAGGCCGTCGCGACCCATACGACGACCTCATCGAGGAATACTCTCGTCCTCCCGCCAAGTAATTGGTAAGCTAATCTCATTCATCCTCTTATGCTAGTGCAATTACTTCTTGTTGCTGCCCTTACATCATCAGTTTTCACATATAATTTGCTTTTTTAGGAGTAAAATGATTGTAGCTTTCTTGATTTATGTACCTTTATTGGTGGAATAGCTCTAAATAACTCCTTGTTCAGCTCAAATAGGATTTACTAGTGGTTTAACAATTGAACTTAAAGATATCCATTTTCCTGGAGAGACAGATAAGATATCCCGACATTATGCCGTTTTGATACCACCGGGAGCAGGGTTTGTTTCTATTCACAAACATGAGCACTTGAAATGCATATGGCATGTGTAGGAATGGCAAAAGGACCCGGACCCGTTGGACCCGACGTGGACCCGCACGCAATGGGGCGGGTAATACCCGCCCCGTACGAGTGCGGAGCGGTTCCGGACCCATCCCGTACCAGGTCTGGTCCAGGTCCAGTTCCTGCCGCAGCCCCGCCCCGCCGTATAGACCCGTTGGGTCGCCCCGGACCCGCCCGTATGGATCCGGAGTGGGTCTACCCGCCCCGCACGGATCCGGGGCTGGGTCCTAAATTCTGGACCCGTGCGGGTCCACGGGGCGGGTCCGGGTCCATTTTTTAAGGTGTGGGGCGAGTCCGGGTCCAATGATACCCGACCCGCAAAATTGCCATCCCTAGGTGTGTGTGAGATTGAGTCAAACTTCTAAACCGGTAGCAGGCCTTCCTTCTTAAGTTGCTACTTATGAGAGGCTTCCAGTTAATGACTCTTTTCCGATTGTGTTTTGAGCAACGTTACTTATCACGATAATCTCCCTTCGTATGCATTTACATTAGAGGTAGGAGAGAACGAACGCAAGATATCCACTCCTATATGTGAACCTGCATTCGTTTTTACCTGTCTCTGGTTGAGGTTGGGTTCTTGGCCTGCTATTTTACCTCCTCTGTTTCTTCATGCAGATGATCCTTGAAGGCAATGGTTATGTTCTCTTATTTGGTATTCAAATGCAGTGGTTTTTTCTCCAATTCAAGTATTGTAATAAATCCAGATGACTGAAAACTGTTTCTACAGTTCCTTCAATTTCAGATTCGCTACTTTTTTAAAGACAATTGTGTTTTTTTTGGTATATCTGTCTAATACAATCATTTCCATTTTCGGTGCTTTCTTGAAAACTGGTACTCTATTGGGCCGACACTGAGAGACTAAAGTTAGGGGAGCGAATGGAATTAGATACCTGAGTAGTCACAGCCGTAAACGATGGATATTAAGCGCTGTGTGTATCGACCCGTAAACGATGGATATTAGGAGTTGTGCGTATCGACCCGTGCAGTGCGCATTAAGTATCCCGCTTGAGGAGTATGCTCGCAAGAATAAAACTCGAAGGAATTGACGGGGCCTGCACAAGCGGTGGCATAGCAGCATATAGTCGATACATCATACCAAATTCTAGAAAAAGAACTCATAGAAACGCTAAAATGAGAGGAAGGCAAATCCCAAAATTATTTACATGCAAACTACACTTGGAAGCCAAACATAAACTAAGCGAACATAAACCTATTCATCGTCGGAATCACTCTCACTCGAGCTGGGAGCCTCCGTCGTCGTCGTGGTGGTCTTCTTATTATCCGCCTCCGCCACAGCCTCAACCTGCTTATACGCCTTCTCCATCTCCTCCACCGGCACCAACGGAACATAACTCGCAAAACCATACCCTTTCGAACCCAAATCCGTCACCACTTTGTTGTACTTCTCCGACCAATGCGCCGCTGTAACAACGCCCACCTCCAACACACCGTGCAGAGCAGGATACTTGTTAGCTTTGTACCACACAACCGCCAATCCGGTGACCGCAACATCCTTGGAGATGTGGGCAGCATGGGAGACGGCGGCAAGTGGACCCTCTGCTTTAGCTTCCTCCGCCAATTCTTGCACTGCTTGCGAAGCTCTGCTGGCGATCACCTGAGCTTTCGATAGCGCGGTCTTGGCGGCAGGGGGCGCACATTCATTGAACTTGTAGCTTGCTTCATCCACCTGCATCGTATACAAATGAACAGAGTAGAACTCACTCAGCTACTGAATTTTGCCCTAATCTGAATAACTTCATAAAATCAACCGTTCAAACAGCAGAAATCTTTCAAATAAGAACCTAAATTTCCCTAGAAACCGAATCACAGTAAGGAGAATTTGAACGGAGTAATCAAGCAAAAGCCTAAGAAATTTTACCTTTTTGTCGAGAAAAACGAGGATATCACTAGGAACGCATTTGAATCTCTCGAAAACGGGGGCTGCAACGGCGGTTACGGCGTTTTCCACTTTCCCGACGGTGGGTTTCAGCGTGCCGGAATTCTCCTTGGCGTAGCCGTACAGATTCGACACTACGACGGCGGCGTTGATCGCCAGAACCCTAACGAATCCCAAATGCTTCAACTGGACATCACTCCTCTCCACCTCAACCTAAATCAACAAAATTATACCAAAATAAGATCCGATCGCAAACAAGTAAAAACTTAACAGATAAACTCTAGCTACCTCTGATGTAGCCGCCATATCTCGTGCTTGGAAATAGAGAAATGGATACTTTCTGCGAACAAAACGATAGATTTCCGCGGAAGTCTTCTTCGGATCTGTGTTGCGTTAGAATCTGAAAGGAATAAAGATGGACAGAGAAATAGTATATGAGATCCCAGGGGTAGTTTCGAGAATCCAGATAGATGGATGGCTCATATGCAAACACGTGGCATAGGGTGTGGAGTTAGTCGGCTGTCAATTGCTTTCAACTCCAGTTTCACTCCGAACTTTCTCGAACTTTAGTACTCACAGATTTGGCTAAAGAGCTAACTACATTTGCCTCGTGTTTTAAAATTAAATAAATCATTACTACTTTCTAAAAACTCTCTCCGTACAACTAAAAATGGCTCGGAATTTTTCGACACCGTTATTAAAATAATAGATAATAAAATATTCTCTTCGTCTCATTTAACATGATGCGTCTTTTTTTCGGCGCTAAAATTAAGAAAGTAGATGATAAAGTATGAGAGAGGGATAAATGATACAGTAAGAGAGAGGAGATACTAGAATTAAGAAAATAAATGATAAAGTATAAGAGAGAGATAAATGATACAGTAAGAGAGAGGAGATAAATGAATTTGTGAAAGAGTAAATGATAATGATAAAGTAAGATAAATAAATAAAAAAGTAGGAGAGAGAAATAAAGAAAAATAAGAGATAATTTAGTAATATTTTTTAAAATTATTTTCTTTTAAGGAACGTATTATTTTAAGTTGGACGTCCCGAAAAGGAAAACATGTCATAATGAGACGGAGGAAGTATGAAAAAAGAGTAGATAATAAAGTATGAAAAATAAAATAATCAAAGCAAATGATAAAGTAAAATAGAATAAATAATAAATTATGAGAGAGAACATTAATTTTTTTTGCCAAATTGGATCCGAACTAGATGTTCTAATCGGAAAAACGAACCACTTTTAATATTACACTTTTCTCCTACATAAATTGAGATGACACTTTATAAAACGTATCTAAAATAACAATACAACAAAACATAAAACAATTACAGCAATCACATATGTTTGATTCAACAACTGTAACTTGAATATCAAAATTCAGACCTTTTTTCCTATAGACAGAGCAAACCTTTGGTTAATGAACTCCCAGATGCTCTCCAGCATCAAACAAAGAGCTACAGTAGTTAGTCTCGATGTGAATAAGAAGAAACCATATCGATGATGCTGCATTTACGAGCGAAAAAAAAAAATCAGCCATAAACACATTAGGAGGAGCGATCAACGCAGCAGGTTGTATGAAGGCATGTCCTCGATCAGTAGCACGTCGTCCGTTAGAAACTCCTTCTCCAGCTGAGTCCGCGTGAGTCTTAGAATGTCCTGTTAAGGCGAACGTGGTGATCAAAATATCGAACTTGCTTTTGATTATAAGATGGTAGTGAGGCTTGCTTACGTTGAATTCCATGTACGTCGCGTGTTTCTCCAGCCACAGTTTGTCCATGATCATGAAAGCTACGCAGTATAGAAGGTCGAAAGCCCATTCATTCTCTGCAAAAAGCATCAACTTTTGCTTTTGAGTGGTATAAAAGAGAATGTAAGGAGTTATAATGCTCGTGTTACAAATTGATCATAAGCTGATTAGTATGAATCATTGAGTCACAAATGAGCCTCATAATAACTTTTAACATATACTCCCTCCGTCTTGCTGTTAGCGGCACATTTCTTTTCGGCACGGTAGTTCAGAGAGTAGATGAAAAAGTATGAGAGAAAGATGAGTGAGATAATTAAAGAGTAGATGATAAAGTAGGAAAAAGAAGATGAGTAAGATAATGAAAAATAAAATGATAAAATAGGAGAGAGAAGATGATAAAGAATGAGAGAAAGTAATAAAATTTGATAAGAGTGTTGTTAAGAATGAGATATGTTAATTATTATTGTATTTATTTTTGTGTCCTACGTGGCACTTTATTTTGTTTCTATTTAAGTCCCGTGTGAGGGCTTTAGAAGGTAGCCGAAAATTAGTGGAGAAATTGTTTTGGCTCTGGAGAGTCGCCCTACTCTCGAAAGGGGCTCGACTTTGTTGTCAATTTATCTTTTATTTTCGTATCCTTGTATCTTGATTATTTTCTGAGTTTTTATGGAAATCGTTTCTGGGTAAATTCCGTTGTTACGGTAAGGTATCGTATCAATTGGTATCAGAGCGGTTAGATCCGGAGAAACAAAGGGAAATCCGGATCTTAAAAAAAAAAAAAAAAAAAAAAAAAAAAAAAAAAAAGATCCCCGCCCAGATACGTCCGTCTCCATGAAGGAAAGCCCGGCCGCACCAAGAAGCGCCGGCCGCCCCCACCCCCACACCGCAGCCTCGCCCGACGGCTTTCTTCTCGCCGACGTTTCTTCTCGGAATATTTCTTCGTCCAAAATGGCGATGGCTTTCTTCTCGCCGACGTTTTCTTTCAAGATCTCCGCCGCCACTCCTCACGCCGCCTTTGTTTGTTCGGTCCTCCTCAAGCCACCGTCTCTGCCGAGTAACCGGTCCGAGGCTCGGGAGCCGAAAGTCTTCTGACATCGAGCATGGCATCGACTCCACCGGCCGCGTACAACGGGGACTTTTGGAGCCCGCCCCCGAGCGCGAGCGTGAAACGTGTACTACAATGAGGCGAGCAGGTCGCTTCGTTCCGCGCGCTGTCCTCATGGATCTCGAGCCGGGGACCATGGGACGGCGTTCGCTCCGGGGCAGACTTCCCCATCCTCCCCCCCGACAATTTCGTTTCTTGGGCGGTTGGAAGGTAGAAATTTCTTTTGCTTTTTATGTTTCCAAGGGGGCTGGAAGGGAAGATGATGTAGTGGGCCCCTCGTGTGCTTTTATGTTTCCAAGGTGCTTCAACAACTCTCGGCATTACGGGAGGGACAAGAAGAAATGGGCATATTTCGATTTTTGTGGCCCTCGAATTTGATTCACCTTGAGGACAAGTTGAAAATTTAGGCGGACGGTATTGTTAAGAATGGGATATGTTAATTATTATTGTATTTATTTTTGTGTCCTACGTGGCACTTTATTTTGTTTCTATTTAAGTCCCGTGTGAGGGCTTTAGAAGGTAGCCGAAAATTAGTGGAGAAACTGTTTTGGCTCTGGAGAGTCGCCCTACTCTCGAAAGGGGCTCGACTTTGTTGTCGATTTATCTTTTATTTTTGTCCTTGTATCTTGATTATTTTCTGAGTTTTTATGGAAATCGTTTCGGTAGTAAATTAGCCGTTACGGTAGGTATCGTATGTGTTGCAAACGTTTGGCGCTTATTATAAGTACTTTTTATTTGTTTTTGCTTAAAATTAAAAAAACTGCTTTTAATCAAAAGTTGGTAGTCTTTGGTTCAGATATTTATGATAGTTCCGGAAATTATAGTGCTTTAAGCACCAAAAGAACCTCAGATTTGCTGTTTAATTTTAGAGAAACTAACGCGAGCAAAGGTTTTTTGCAAACACTAAAACTCTTTTACGTCTCCAAAAAAAAAAAAACCATAAGCAATTAAAATAAACTGTTGCAAACACACCCTAAATTTGGACTAAGCCACTTATATTGAGACGTCCCAATATGGAAAGTGAGCCACTTTTACTGGGACGGAGGGAGTAAATGTTAGACGAGCAAATATATGGATATAGCATAGTAGAGTTGCCTTTCTTTAATGCCTTCTTTCTCATTATTTTACAAAAACGGAGAAGAATAAGATAATAGCAAGTGATTCTTACCAGAGAGCATTTGAAGAAAGCCGCGTCTGATGAAGGTTCTTGGTTTTGCTGCATATAGTCGAGGGCTCACATTAGCCAGTAGCATAAAGAGAACGGGCTTTCGACAGAAAATTTATTCATGGGTAGCTCAAAAGTTAACGCATCATTCCAACTTACTAGCATCGAGATCAAGCATTTGCAAGATCATAAATGTTACGTTTACTCCAGCTACAGCAAATGGATATTCCCACATGGACCTTTTGCCTGTTTTCTTCCTCAATAAACTCTGAAAAGAAACCTAAGATGTAAAATGGACGTCGTTAATTTTTGCAGCATCTCTAAAATACTCGAAGTTACGACAAAATTTGAGAGAGCTAGAAGGCATCTATGTGCAACGATCAAAAAGTGCTAAAGAACACATGGTGTGCACAAAAGGAGAAGAACGAATAGGATGTTACCGTAAATGTCTTGGCGAAAAACAGCAAGTTCTCCAATGAAATGAAACCTCCTCCTCTGCTTATCCCAAAAAATATCAGAAATGATCAAATAATACTCTCGCCGTCCCAATAAATATGGCTCATTAAAGTTGGTTTGTTCGCTTCCAACATAAAATAACACTCTAATATAATCTAGCGGTCCCACTAACTTTATACAACTTTACACATAACAAACAACTTTCTTAATCTCCGTGTAGAAATCAAACAAGTCATGTTTATTGGGACGGAGTGAGTATATGACAAGGGGGTTGATAGCACAGACCATAAGGAAGAAATTGAAAACCTGAAATCTGTAGACGGGTTTTTCCCCTGCCATCCCATTTCTTTCCACTGATCAGATATCAAACTTTGTAACTCCCGGTCAGGGTACGTAGCAGACCATAACGCCCTCAAAGCTTCCTATGCACAGAAGTACAGAAAATGATTGAAGCTTCCCAGAACAAGCGAGTTTTCAAGAAACAAAATAACGGAAACTAATGAAGATGGATTTCTTTTTCCTGCAGCGTTAGTTTCAATCCAGTTACAAAATTGACAAGTACCGGTAGAAGGATGAGAAGTAGGCACTTTTCAGAATGCTCTCACACCTGATGTTCTATTCTCGAAGCATCAAACTGAACTTTAGTTCGGTGCCTCAGCCTTTTAAGCCTCTCTTCCTATCCATTTGAAGGCAACGAACAAATTTCATAAATCAAGCATGTAGAAGAACAATTTCGAACCATAACTAACTTCAAGATTTGATCAGACTTTCGGCCATAAGAGCGAAAAGACATTAGTAATATAGATTTTATGTTGCCTCAGCCTTTTTAACCTCTTTTCCTATCCATTCGAAGGCAACGAACAAATATCATAAATCAAACATGTAGAAGAACAATTTCGAACCATAACGAACTTCAAGATTTTATCAAACTTTCGGCCATAAGAGCGAAAAGACATTAGTAATATAGATTTATGTTGCCTCAGCCTTTTTAACCTCTCTTCCTATCCATTTGAAGGCAACGAACAAATATCATAAATCAAGCAGGTAGAAGAACAAATTTCGAACCATAACTAACTTCAAGATTTGATCAGACTTTCGGCCATAAGAGCGAAACGACATTAGTAATATAGATTTATGTTGCCTCAGCCTTTTTAACCTCTTTTCCTATCCATTTGAAGGCAACGAACAAATTTCATAAATCAAGCATGTAGAAGAACAATTTCGAACCATAACAAACTTCAAGATTTGATCAAACTTTCGGCCATAAGAGCGAAAAGACATTAGTAATATAGATTTATGTTCCCTCGGCCTTTTAGCTTCTCTTCCTCTCCATTTGAAGGCAACGGACAAATTTCATAAATCAAGCATGTAGAAGAACAATTTCGAACCATAACAAACTTCAAGATTTGATCAAACTTTCGGCCATAAGAGCGAAAAGACATTAGTAATATAGATTTATGTTCCCTCGGCCTTTTTAGCCTCTCTTCCCATCCATTTGAAGGCAACGAACAAATTTCATAAATAAAGCAGGTAGAAGAACAATTTCGAACCAGAATAAACTTCAAGATTTGATCAAACTTTCGGCCATAAGAGCGAAAAGACATTAGTAATATAGATTTATGTTGCCTCAGCCTTTTTAACCTCTTTTCCTATCCATTTGAAGGCAACGAACAAATATCATAAATCAAGCAGGTAGAAGAACAATTTCGAACCATAACTAACTTCAAAATAAATTAGCAATATAGGTTTAGTAGTTATAATTAGCCTTGCCTGTAAAGGTGTCAAGTTTATGCAAATCCGGGCTTGGCTTCCCTTTCGCTTAAAGCAAACACAAGTGAGACTTCTCCCCTTCCATGCTGGTGTGCCACAAGTTGCATAATCTGCATCCCAACAAAACTTACATTCTTAATAAACAAAATTGACTACATGCTTCACACCATGATAACTAAATTACATTTTCAGATAAAACGGTTTCATAATGATCATAAACAAGCTAGTACAAAATCATGCTGATTATAAGATGTGGATCAAACCTTCCATCCTAAAAGGGGGGGAAAACTTTAATGATTCATCTTGGAGGCATATTCAAGTTGCAAATTATAATCCTTATAAACAAAATTAAATTAAGAAACAAATAACTTCATTATTCAGATGAAAAACTTCCTATTTCTTCCTAGAAAAAGAGCACAAAAATCACGCGAAAAAAAAAAAAAAATCAACAAACGGTAAATTACTAAACATACATGCATTTCAGATTATCCAATCAAAGCCGATGACAATCAAATACCTGGAGTCGAAGAACTTGGATGAGTGCACTTAGAGAAAGACGATGAATGCGCGAAACTACGAACCGCAACGCAACCGCCATGGATTCTGTCCTCGCCCATTTCAAACTGCAACAAATGAAATTATCCAATCTCTCTCTCTCTCTTCTCGCTTGAGTTGCTTATAAGACAGTGCGTTCAGTTAGAGAGAGAATCCTGCTGTCGTTTATGTTGTCATCTTGTTCTTCGTAGTCTCAGACCGATTAAAACTAAGCCGGTGGATTCACAGTGGACTGCGGACACACTATCTGAGGGGATATTGTTTATTATAGTATTTTCTTCCTTCTGTCGACTTTTGAAGGACGAAACTGCCCTTCACCGTTTGATTAGAGGGTTTGGATTTTTATTTGCTTTCCATTAATGTAATTATTTTTCCACTTGAAATTTCATCGCATTATTTTTTGAAGGACGAAACTGCCCTTCATCGTTTGAAAATGTCTTGTTTATTAAAAAGGCAAATAATATATGATCCAAAATTAACAAATCAAAAAATATACATTATATAATTTCATTTTCTTAATTTTCGTGCCCATAAAAAATATACACTTTCTATGAAACGGAGGAGCAGTAACAAGTTAGCAATGTAACAATTCGAATCAATTGATTGAATAATTTGGTCCCCACTTGATTTGTGAAGTTGTTGAGAGTATCATTGAAATTTGAGAGTATTTTTTTATATAAAATGATGGTATATTTCAAAGTCATATTAATTGAAACTAATCTTCACCTACTAAACTAATTATATTAGTATTTTAGAACTTGTAGCCGTCTTGTGATAAGATTTTTAAAAAGTGTTCAATAATTAGTTGTGATGCATCATTAGGTAATTTGTAATCAGGGACGGAACTAACGGGGTTTGGGAGGGTCGACCGACTCCCCTGCCGGAATTTCACCTTTATAGGTGTTGAAATTCTTTGTTCCGCTTTTATTTTTTTTACTTCATTCGACCCTTCGATTGGCAACGATTTATTTTTTATGTCTATTTCGACCCTCCAATTAAAAAGTTCTAGTTCCGTCACTATTTGTAATATTATAGTACTCTTTATAATGAAGACAAAGTTATATAGTTAGATAGAAAATATGCATACTTCTTATATGTTTATGCATATTCCTTATTTATTTTTTATATAAATTTTATAACTTTTACACATTTGTCTGCCTAGTATTTCCGGCAATTGCAATGACTTCTTTATTTCTTTCATGTTTAAAAAAAAGAAAAGATTGTTTAGATCTCTTTCTTTTTTGTTTTGAAATGTAGACTTGTAGCATAACACATATATTGATTTCGAAAAAGAAAATATGGTAGAACAAGTAATTTATGACGAAGATAAAGGAAAAAACTCTTATGTCTGCAGAAAATAATCTATAAGTAACTTAATTCTAGACAGTTTCAAAATAGACCAAATTACTTGGATGCCTAAAATGTAAAGTTGGTGGATCTAATGTATTGTATTATTGGGATCATATGATGAGTATGTTATTATTTTAGATCTAAACAATTTGATGAGTGCAAATTACTTTTTATTTCCTATTTTAATGAGTCTTTTCCTATATGATCCATTATTAAGATACATGTATAAATATTTATACCAATTCGAGTTTTCTTTCATTGCATGACAAAATAAAGAGACATTTTTAGTCTTAGTCAAATAGGTTAAATTAAACACAAATATAACCTATTACTATCTAAAAACACAAATATAGCAATAAAGTACACTTTATGGTAGATATAATAATTGGGCGAAAAAGTTGTCAGGGGTCGATGGAGGGCCGATGGAGGACCGATCTCCGTTGGCCCTCAACATGTTTTAAAAAAAATAATAAGAAATAATATTCAATTAAAATTAATGAAGGGCCCATCAGCTCTCAACATGTAAAAAAAAAGAAAAATTATTGAGGGTCGATGCATCGATCATGAGATTGATGCCTCCATCGGCCCTCCATAGGCCTATTCATTAATTTATTTATTTAAAAAAAAAATGTTGGGCCGATGGAGATCGACCCTTCATCGACCATCGACCCCTAACAACTTTTTCACCCTATCATTATGTTTGTTATAAAATGTACGTTATGACTATATTTGTGTTTTTAGATAGTGATAGACTATATTTGTGTTTAACTTAACCTATTTGGCTAAGTTTGTATATTAACACAAAAATTAACCATGTTTGTGGCTTTGGTCAAGTAAAGTAAGCGAGAGGGGTACAAATGGCATAAGATTGGGTGGGGATAGGGTAGAAACATGTCAATCGTTGTTGTCCGAGAGTTGGCAAACACAAATGATTAAGTTAAACAAAGTGTGTTTGAATGGAGACAAACACTCCACCTTCACTCATGTCTTCCCACATGCCCCAACCCCCTTCTACTATAATTCCAAATCCACATCCACTTCAACTTCACTTCCTTTCAATCGGATACATTTTGCCTCCATCCAACTTTATTATCAAGGATGGATGGAGACAAACTAATGCTAGACCCAATGTCGGGTCTAAGACTTCTGCATACTAACTTGCTAGGTCCGCACGTGAAATAAGTTGAATCGATCTTATCTTTCAAAAAGAATGTATACACCCAATGTACAGAGGCAAGAAACTTATCTCCTCCACCAGTCTGGGATCTTCAGCCTTCTATTCCGGTGAACAGCAAGCTCAACAATAGGAACCTTCTCCATCACCTGCCTCCATATCATGCTAACCGCGTCGTCCTTCTTTGGAGGGTACTGGAACTCAAAGTGATGAGAAATGCTCTTAAGCCGCACCCACATTTCAACCCATTTCTCCTTTGGAACTCTTCTGAGTTCGGATACCAGATAGCCCGGTTTCTCTGCTTCGTTAACGGAGAAGAAGATGGAGAATTCTTTGTAGTCTAGCTCATTTTCATATGGCAGCTCTATTCTGTCGCTGATTATAACTGGAACGCAGTGGCTCACGATGGCATCAAATAGCCGGCAAGATGATGGTGTGTCCCTGGCTGGATGTAGGCAGAACTTCGACGCACGCATTTGCTCTGCAGACTATGGTAATCAAGTGAAATACTAATACAGTTAAACCTCTTTAAAGTAATAACCTTGGGATCGAAAAAAAATAATCGTTTTTTACTTTATCGAACATTAATTTAGTTCATTGACCCAAGTTAGAACCGAAAGAAACTATTATACCTAAGCAAGATTATTACTCTATCGAAGGTTTAACTGTATTCGTGAATCATTCACTAATGCTCTGCTTATGGATCTCAAAACATTACTAAAAACTCACAGCTTTGAAACCTTGCTCTGATGCATAAGCATCTTCATATATCACATCTTTAGTTCCATTCAAGATCTTCTGCAATACACCGCGGACTTTTCCTTCCTGCAACGCGAGTATATGATCGTATAAATCTACTTCCTCTATAGAGAAAAATGAAACTCAAGATTAAATTTGCATACATCTTTCCTCTTAGTCCTCCCACGGAAGAAGGCAAGTGTGGGACGAGACGCGTATGGATTGCCATGTTCGTCGTTGAGGTACGATTCAACCATGTGAGGATAAGGAGCAACAACATCTTTAGCTAGCCTAGTAATGTCCATGATGCGGCCGAAATCAGCAACAATGAATATGGATGAGTTTACTGAGCCCACGATGGTGCTTGAAAGCATTTGGATGATGCAGAGGAATCACATGATCTCTTCCTCCAGATCTTTTCCAGTAGGCTGATGCTCTTAAGATATTTACCATCTCATACTACAAGGAAGAAGAAGTAGAAGAAGAACGATTGATGATTGATCTGCTCTCCAAGAGTGATGAATCAGATTTACAGCTCAATTGAACATATGTTACTTCAATTTAACAAAAAAAATGAACAAATTGCAATCGCCAATCGAGCTGGTAGAGTAAATTAGGTTAGAAATGTGGAAAATTGACGGACCTGCAACTGCTCATCGATCGAGTTTTTCTCCACCATGCTCCGGACATTAATGTTGCAACTAAGCGAGGAGAAGAACGGCACGAAGAACACTTCGGCAGAATCCAGATCCGAAACCCGAACCGCCTCGCGGCCGGATCTGGACGCGTCACCCTCCGCTTGAAGAAGTGAAGCCATCATCCAGTACTCGACGCTGTGCTGGTTGCGGAGCCCATCGTTCCACCGCCACGCCGGGATATTCTCCGCCGTGACGGGTGTATTGTTGGGGAAGGACGGGTTCATCAAGCCGACGTTGAAGCGCGGCGGCAGATCGTACATGTAGACGCGGAGAGGCGGCGGCGAGGCGGCGCGGCAGGCGGTACCATTGTTGAGCTGGGGGAGGAAGGAGAGGATAGGGGATTTGTAGTCTAGGGTTCCGGCGAGGAGTATTGAGCAGAAGAGCACCGGAATGCATACCGCCACGCAGATCAGAGTCCTGCTGATCGATTTATGCATTTATTTATTTTCTTAAAAGAGTGAGAATTGGTAGCTCGAATGTGAAATTGGATCGATCATGGAAGAACACGAACGAGATTTGATTCGGTTGCTTTAACGAATTGCTTGCAGTTGATGAGTTGAAGATTGTGCATAACTTGGTCGGAGATGTTCTTGCATATCTCCTACTTCTTTGAGAAAATATTGATTTTGGTACATCCTTTCCATTTTGGTTCTATAATGTGATAATATTCAATTTTGTTTTTATAATTTTATAAAGTGACAATTTTGATTATTTAATATAAAAATTATCGAATTTGGTCTATAACTTTATAATGTGTTTGATTCTATAACTTTACAAAATATATTCAATTTTGGTCATTTAATAGAAAATGTCGAACATGAAAAGACACGTAAATTTCACACTTTATCGAATGACTAAAATAAGTGATTTTTTAAAGTTTCATGACCATAAAATATTTTTATTATTAAAACGAGTTCAATTTTGGCTCTATAATATAGTTTCTAACTTTTTTGGGTCTTGTAATTTTTAAAAGTGTTTTTTTTGTCACTAAACTTTGTAAAATGTCTTATTTTAATCATGCAACAAAGAGTATAGCTTATGTGTCTTTTTCTATTCTACAATTTCTGTCGGATGACCGAAATCGTACACTTTGTAAAGTTATAAGACCAAAATCAGATATATTATAAAGTTATATGATTAAAATTGAACATCACTACATTAGAAGACCAAAATTGAATACTATTTAAATTATATGATCAAAATCAAATACCGCCAAATTAGAAGACCAAAATAGGACCAAAGCCATATTATAGGACCAAAATTGATATTTTCTCCAAAATTCTTACATCGAAATCATATCTACAGTTAAACCTCGATAAAATAATAATCTCGCTAAGATAATAATTTCTTCCGGTCCCGATATGAGTCAATGTACTAAAATAATATTCAATAAAATAATAATCTCGTTAAATAAATATTTTTTATCGGTCCTAAGATTATTACTTTATCGAGGTTTAAATGTAATTTTAATTTATTTTATTGACTGATGAGACTCTGGGCCTCTGACAAGCTAACGGATCTACAAAAATGAGCCCAAATATATCAGGCCCAAGCCCATTTAACGAACCCGAGCAATTAGGGTTTTAAATAAAAGCTTCCGCACCCCTCCTCCACTCTCTTCGAAGAAAGAGAAGTTCCGACTCCAGCATCTCAGCAGCGCCGCGGAAGAAGAAGCCGCCGCAGCTACAATGGTTTTCTTCAATACCTTTTCTCATTACAGCTATCTTTCTATTAGGTGTCGGTTGTAATTTTTTCAGTTCTTACCTATAATTTATTTGCTCAAATTGCACAGGTGAAGTACTCGAGAGAGCCTGACAATCAAACCAAATGTATGTTCTTCGTTTTAATGCTTGTTCATTTCAATCTCTGCAGTTCATTTGTGCCTTTTTTTTTCTTTTTTGTTATTTGCTGATGTTGTTTTGGTTGTATTTTGGTTGCAGCCTGCAAGGCCAGGGGATCCGATCTTAGGGTTCATTTCAAGGTAATTTTGCCTAATTCTTCGCGTCTATTATTATGCTTCGTCTGTAACATGGTACAACAAATTTTTAGTTCGATTTACTGTTCATGTCTTGTCTGGATAATGGAGTAGTGATTCAGCTAACTTTTAGGACTTCTTGTTTGGATGGATTTGCATTAGGTTTATATCCCTATGAGTGTTTTGTAATTTCATAGCTTTTCTAATGATTGATGGTTCAGTAAACAAGACTACATCTGCAACTCTTATTTGGAACTTATTTAATGATGAAGAATTTTTGGTGTAATGTAAATTCAACCTGATGATAAAAGCAGGGTCCTGTTGCCATTTGTGAATAGGCCTCTCGTAAACTTCAGGGATATTAATCGTGCAATGTTATTGGGTGAACCACTTGAGATTTTCTGATGATAGATGGTTCAGTAAATGATGCTACACCCTCAACCCTTGTTTATACCTTATGTTATAATGAATCATTTGTGGGGTAATATAAGTTCAACCTGATGATAAAAGCAGGGTTCTGTTGCCATTTGTGAATAGGCCTCTCGTAAACTTCAGGGACATTAATCGTGCAATGTTATTGGGTGAACCACTTGAGTTTTCTTATCGATTGATGGTTCAGTAAACGATGCTACATCTATAATTCTTTAGCTTACCGTACATTTGTCACATTTTGTCTCCTTTGAAATTATTTGGATTATGTGTATGTTTAGGATTAACTTACCTAACTACTACAAGTTTACTTTTTTAGAACACGAGGGAAACCGCGCACGCCATCCGAAAGATGCCTCTGGTCAAGGCCAAGAGGTACTTGGAGGATGTGCTTGCACACAAACAAGCTATTCCTTTCACTCGTTTCTGTCGTGGTGTTGGGCGAACCGCTCAGGCCAAGAACAGACACTCCAACGGGCAGGGGCGCTGGCCTGTGAAATCCGCCAAGTTTATCCTTGATTTACTTAAGAATGCCGAAAGCAATGCCGAGGTACTCCTTTTTCCATCATTCCTTCATATGTTTCCTTTGTTTGTCGTATGTTTAATCGTTAAATCATTTTGCAGGTGAAGGGTTTGGATGTAGATGCACTCTACATCTCTCACGTTCAGGTGAACCAGGCCCAGAAGCAAAGGCGCCGCACTTACCGTGCCCATGGAAGAATTAACCGTATGTCGCATGTTTTGCTCATCTTTTTTTTGTTAAATTTCTACAACTCTCTCAATGAACTAAAATGGATACTTCAATCTCAGCCTACATGTCATCTCCTTGCCATATCGAGTTGATTCTTTCGGAGAAGGAAGAGTCTGTCAGAAAGGAGGTAACCATCGTCACTCTATACCTTTGTTTGTCGAAGGATTTCGAGCTATCGAATAGCGAAAAAACTGTACTTTCCTATTATAGTCTATATATTCTTGAGTCTTGACTGAGTTTTATTTCCTGTTTATTTGCAGCCCGAATCACAGTTGGCAACAAGCAAATAGGGACGCTTAAGTTTTTGTGCTCCATTGGATCTTAATTAGTTGAAATTTTGAGTTTGTTTTTGTTCTATTGTATTTGGAAACAAAGTTCTCAAGAGATTTGGTTTATGTTGCTGATTTTGGAGATTAATCGGGTTTTTCGTTTGGTTTTTTGTTATTCATTTTGCATCCTAAATAGGGTTGGGCAAAAGAAACGGGTATCTGTACCCGTCCGGTTCGGATATTTCCCGTTCGGGTCGGGAAAAGCGGGTATGGGTGCCTGTTTCGTGGGTATTCGTAATTTTAGTATTGGGTCGGGTACGGGTATGAGTATTATTTTTCATTGTCCGTTTCTGTTCGGGAATCCGTATAATACGTTTATATAATATATATGTATATATATTTATATATTTATAATAATGTAAATAAATAAACATGTAATGTTAATGAGAACTTAGTGATATATAACAAATTAAAATTCGAATGTTTATGCTTATTTTTGAGGAATTTGGTTTGGATATTAGATGTTGAGGAATTATGGTTGGAGATGCTTATGCTTATGAATGTTTATGCTTATTTTTTGAGGAATTTGGTTTGGATATTAGATGTTGAAGAATTATGGTTGGATATTAGATTGAATTTGAATGTTTGTGGTTGTTTTTTGAAATTTTTAGTATTTATTTGTATTTTATATAAATAGGTGGAAATTTTGCGGGTATATCCGTTCCTGTTCCGTTCCAGCATGAATACCAGCATGCTCGTATTCGCTTTATGCGGGTATGGGTTCGGATAGGAAAATATGTTTCCCGTAGGCGCTGGTACCCTACCCGTGCCGTGTCCACCCTAATCCTAAATAGTATTAGAACCCTTCTTGAACCTCATTTTGTTTTATGTTTTAGATTATAAAAATAAAAAATATTTGGTTCAGTCACTTGATGATTCATGTCCATAAACGATGGTAATTTGATTTGAATGTATGAATGTTGAAAATCTAATAAATTACAGTAATGGAATGAATGTAAAAGGATTCTCGATTATTTAATTATTTACTCCGTCCCATTATTCTTGTCCAATTTGCTTTTTGCACGGTTTTTAAGGAGAGTTGTTAGTTGTGTGTAGATTGGTATAAAGTTGTGGGTCCCACAAAAAAGTTGTGTGTAATAATTTACTAAAAAAGAAAAGTGGACAAAATTTTGGGATAACCCAAAATAAAATAGCGGACAAGAATTTTGGGACAGAGGGAGTAACAATTTACAAGAGCAACCTACTAAAAAAGGTTTATTGCATCCTTTTATAATTTTCATAAATGTCATAGCCATAATTTCAGTAAGGAAAAAGATCTAACGGTCGCGATCCTATTTCACTGATTAACACTCCGTAAATCTAACGGTCAGGAAACATTTTCCACGACGATAAATACGACGTACGACTGCAGTTGTCTCGTTTCTCGGTCAAAATCGTCTCTACATTCTACAGCCGTCATTTCTCCGGTAAGTTCATCTTTCTCACACACATGCCCCAGAGTCTCGCGATTGTGTACGATTGAATGGAGATTTTGATTGAGCTGTTCTATCTCCGTGTTTAGATTGCTCTAGATATTCGATCCATTATTCTTCTCAAGATGAATTCTAGGTTTTCCTGTGTACGACGGCTTGTAAATTGATTGATTTTTGAAGCGTTCGGCATTCGATTGTACAGTTTCTTTTTCTGCGGTTTTTTAACTTTTAAGGATCCGAGTGGTAAATTTTGAAATTATTTCTGATTACTATGTTGAGGTCTCACTCGGGCATCGGCACTCGGAATTGGAATTTTCGAAATGAATCGCCGAGAATGGATCATTTTCTGGAACATGATAATGCTTGTTTGTGTGTTGAGGCTCAACGGCTTTAAGTTTCAATTATTGATTGAGTTTTAATCTAATGCAATGTGGTTGAAATTTATCTCTTCTTCTTCGATCTGAACGTGATTCGGGAAATTCCGGGTTTGTTCTTGAGAGAAGCCCTCAAAACTGTTGGGATTTACAGAGAATTGCTTTAATCGTGTGTGCTGGCTTTTGCAGAATTCATTTACTTGTGTTAAATATTTTAATCTTCTCCCCTGTTAATTAGAAAAACCCTAGTGATAAATTGGGGGATACTGCTGATATGTAGGAAGTCATGTGTGCCTTTCATTGATTTTGATTTGCCTTTAATTCCAATAACCGGCGTATAAATGGATTTTTCGACATGTTAAGTTAATCAACTCGTATCTTAACGACTATCCTGCAGATGGATTGGCAAGGGCAGAAGCTAGCAGAGCACCTGATGCAGCTGTTGCTGGTAGTTTTCGCAGTGGTGGCATTCATCACGGGCTACGTACTGGGATCGTTTCAGATGATGATGCAGATATATGCGGCCGGTGTTGTATTAACTTCTCTGATCACAATTCCCAACTGGCCGTTCTTCAATCGCCATCCTCTCAACTGGTTGGACCCAAGCGAGGCCGAGAAGCACCCCAAGCCAGATGGATTGGCAAGGGCGGACGCTACCTCTGTCCCGAAGAAGAAGACATCTAAGAAGTAGGTTTCTTCTTACTCAATGTTCCAATTTGTCCAAGATTTTCATGGTTCCTACTTTTTGCTAGAATGATACAACTAAAACTCATAGAAGTAACAAGACTTAATTTACCCTTTGGTTGCCATATTCTATCATATGCACTAATACATTACTAATCTTAAGGCTTTTGGTTGAATTATACAATTGCACTCCATATTATATCCAAGGGTCCCCTAAAATAGGGGATTCCCTTATATTTTCTATTTTATCATCTCCAACGGTGCCTTAAATCTTCTCATATTTTAAGGGAGGCAAAATTTATCCCCTACTTTGAGGGAGAATTTGTCTCTCCCCTATCTTTCCCCTATCCTTTTTAGCTTTAATTTTAATCTAATTTTGTTTAGAATAAATTATAAAATTAATTTCATTTATAATAAATCAAGATAATATGTTTAATATTAATTTAGTTTTGTTTAGAATAAATTAAGATAATGAGTTTAATGAAATTACTTAATAATAATAAAAAGAAAATACTAATGAATATTAATATTTATTTCACGTTTCGGAATGCATTAATTAATCATTTCTGAAATGAATATTCGTCTTCTGAGAATTAGATATTGTTATGTAACACCTATAAATATATTATTATATTTAATTTAATTATATAAATATAATTAGACATTATTATGTAACCTAAAGTTTTGCAATAAATATATTATTATGTTTAATTTAATTATATAATTTTATTTTAATTTGATTTATAAAAGTAAAATAAGAGAATATTCTTTTTTAGGGGAGAAATAGGGGAAAACCGTTGAGACGAAACACTGTTTCCGCCCTAAAATAAGGATAGGATCCCCTATAATAAGGGAGACCCTCGGAGATGCCCTTATACATTGAAGTGCTTAGCTTAATACAAGAGAATCACTCTTTATTGGCTTTAGGATGCAGTAATACATTACTACCCTTGAGGGCTTTGATGCATGTGCTCTAATTTTGTTTAAATGAAATAGAAATTGAAACATATACAGTCCTGATTTATTACAAGAGCATACACCTCAAGAAACAAGATAAATTACCCTTAGTTTTCTACTTGGATTGAAGCTGTAGTAAAAAGAATCTTGTCAAAACAAAAGGTTGGTCTTGAGAAAGACAAGTAGTTGGTTGGAGTGAAACCTCTCATCTCATGTTCCAACGTTGTCAAGATTCTCCGATACGGTTTTCATCCTCGGCCGGGCATGCGGGTCCCCTTCGGTGCAAGCAAGAGCTATATGAAACGCAGCAAGCACTTCCTTCTTAGCATGCACCTCCTGCAGTAGAATCGGATCCACCATGTCCGACAATGGGCTCTCCTCATCGAACCCTTTCCTCACCCACCCGACAAGGTCTAGACTCTCCGTAGAGCTCGAGCTGGTTGGAGATGAGACCTCCGGAGACTTCCCGGTAAGCAACTCGAGTAGCACTACTCCGAACGAGTAGACGTCCCATTTTTGAGTCGGTCGCCCACCCGGTACCCGACCCTCCGGTGCTTGGTAGTTGTTCGCCTTCTCCGGTTGGGGGGCTTTGAGATGCGGAAGGGCCCCACCGATGAAACCGCCGGAGGAGGAGGGGTTGTTGCCGGTGATGGTGATGAGGCGGTTGAGGCCGAAACCAGAGATGTAGGGGTGGTAGTCGTTGTCGAGGAGAATGTTTGATGGTTTGATGTCTCCGTGGACGAATTTTCGCGGGCTGCATTCGTGTAGGTAGGCCAGACCGCGTGCTGCTCCCTTAACGATTTTGAGTCGGATCGACCACGATAGGCTCGAGCCTCGCTCGCCCGCCTTCCCTTTTGTAGCATAATCACAAGAGATTGAAACATTTTATGATTTAGTGGTAAGTGGATAATTGAAAGCTTGTGTTGGTGAAAAGGCATCTATTTTTTGACACTTGAACTAACTGCAAATCTTGAAATCTATTACTCCCTCCGTCCAGTCCGACTTGTCTTGTATTCCTTTTCGGGCCGTTCTACCCAACTTATCTTGTTTCCTAAAAAGGTAAAATAAATACTATACAAACTCCCACTTTCTACACATATTCATCTACTCTTATACACACAACCACCCACCAATCAAAATAACCGTGCCGAAACCAAACAAGATAAGTCGGTAAGACGGAGGGAATATGTCATTTTTGTCTAACTGAAAAAGTAGTTGGTTCCTAGTAACTATCAGCCTACCAACACTATCTTGGTCCGAAAAGTCAGCAATTCAGCCCCACCTACTACCCACAAACACCCATTTCCCAAATCCTCGACACAAACTGTATCCACGTATTGCTTGACGTAAAACAGATAGCAGATTTGTTTCTGTCTTTTGTTGAATTTTTTTCATGGCTCGATAAAAATTGAATCTTGCTCACAAAACATTACCTAAACAAAAAAAAATCACTTCTTTAAGTTTATTTCTAATTCAGATAATTCATCCTACCAAGTGATTGATTTCTCTATAGAACATGATCATACAACTAACAACAACCAACAAGATCATCAAACATGTGCAAATTTGGATTTAACTAAAGGAAGAACGAAGAACGTACCACGAAGAGCGGAAGCCAAGTTACCGTTGGAGACGAAATCACTGATAAGAAGCTTCTCATCCGGCGCCCAATAATACGCCCGAAGCTTCACCACGTTCGGATGCTTCACCCTCCCGATCGCCTGCACTTCCGCCACAAACTCCTTATACCTCTGCTCCCCTCCCTCCCCCAACCGCCTCACCGCCACCGGTACCCCATTCCCCAACACAACCTTATACACTATCCCTGATCCACTCTTCCCCAACACATAAGCAGAAGCTCTCAAAAGCTCATCCAGCTCAAAGTTAAACCCTTTATCAATAGCCACCAAATCACCATCTCCACCACTCCCACCACCACCACCACCGCCCTTCTCCGAGTCCACCTCCGACTCATTACTAGGGTAACCACTGATGCAAGGAAAAACACACAACCCCACCTTCTCATTCCCTCCAAGCTTCTCTTTCCCAGTACAACTACATCCATTAGAATCCTTCTTCTTCCAATATATATAAACTACAACCAACCCTATCAATGCCACTCCTACTGCATCAGCTACCGATATCAAAATAATCAAACCCGACCTTAACCCTTTACGCTCACTTCCCCCATCATTCCCCTGCATACCGGACTGAACACTAGACGAACTATCTGAACTATCCTTGCAAGACTTCTGCAATGGGAAGCCACACAAACTAGGATTATCCAAGAATGCAGTTGGCCCTTGATTCGCAAACGAACCCGTTTGCGGAATCTCACCACTCAAATCATTCCCTCTAAGATCAAAGCTCACAGTCAAACTCAAATCACCCAAACTCTTCGGAATCCTCCCACTAAAATGATTGTAAGACAAATTCAGTGTCCCGGATAATGACTTCAACTCTCCCATATCATCCGGGATGGAGCCACTAAACTTGTTCGCAGACAAATCAAGCTGCTCGAGATTAGCAAGTTCCGGAAAAATCCCCTCCGGAATCTCGCCGGAAAACCCATTTCCGGCGAGAATTAGCCGCTGCAGCTGCCGGCAATTCTGCAAGAACTTCGGAAGGGACCCGGATAATGAATTATCAGAAATATCAAGATTTTGCAAGCGGGGGAGGCTACATAGAGAGGGAGGTAAAGAACCGGAGAGATTGTTCCCGTAGAGGAAAATGCTGTGGAGGGAAGAAGCGTTGAACAATTGATCGGGGATCGCGCCGTAGAAGTTGTTGTCGTGCAAATTCAGCCGCCGGAGATAAATCAAGCTGCCGAGCTCCGATGGGATGTAGGCGTGGAGATTCTTCGCGGCGAGGGATATACCGACCACGCGTGGATCATTTGAACCGGAGACGTTCATACACGAGATTCCGGTCCAGTGGCACGGCGTGGCGTCGTCCTCGTTCCAGTCGGAGAAGGCGGCGCCGCCGCTGGAGTCCACGGCGGATTTTAAAGAAAGCAGAGATAGACCATCGGGGTTTAATGAAACGATGTGTAGGCTAAAATTCAGCACAAGAAATGCCGACAAATGCAGCTTGTGGAACAACATTGAGCCAATTTTGCAGAGAGAGAGAGAGAGAGAGAGAGAAACAGGGGATTGCAAAAGCAGCACCTTTTCTTCACGCAAAGATGCAAACAAAAAGAAGCTGTTTCTAAAACCAAAGCAGAGTAAAAGAAGTAGAAAGGGAGACGGCCCAAGAATCGATCTTTTTTGTGAAACAGAGAAGAAGCCTTTTCTCCTTCTCTCTCAATTTTGAGAATGCGAGTTTCAAGAAACAATTTTTAGGCGGAGAAAATAGATTGAAGCAGGAGCAGCTCTCGCTGCCGCTAAGAACGAAGCTCAAATCGAAATGGGGTTGGCGATTTGGCAGTTGAGGAATTTATGAGAAAGAGATATGAGTAGGAGAAGGGTGTCTGTTTTGGTCGGGCCCACATCAAGCCTAAGGAAATGTTTTTTTTTTCATCGAGAGAGAGAGAGAGTAGAAGAGAAGCAAAACGGATTTTTTAGTGCTTCTTTGAGTTATCCTTTTTTTTTTTTTTTTTTTTTTATTTTGAGGAACCCGCGTACCGCTACCTTCGTGCATGCTGCAGAAACCTCAACTCCCAGGTGCATAGCTCCAAACCACAGGTTAATGCCACAATACCTATGGAGCCACACGTAAAACCGGTGTTTTGGATGAGATTTTTTAAAGTATTTATTACTTTTTTAATTATTTATAAAATAAAATTATGTGGTTAGTTAGTTAAAATTAAGCCGTTTTAAACAGTAAAATCAAGTTAAGTCAAACTAGATATTTTTTGTTGCTTAAAGTTGCTAAAATTTCGAAAATACATTAATTAATATTTATAATATTTTCTATTTATTTTTTATGGTCATTAAATTTGAGATTTTATTTTAAACAAGTACTTTTATTATTTTTTATCCAAATACCAAAAATTAATTATATTGCTTTAAGTTGTTTTTAATACCAAAAACTACATGTTTCTATTTAAAAGTAATTTTTTCAAACTTTAAGCAAAAGCAAGTAATAAGTGTTTATAATAAGCATTTGCAATGTATAATGCTTTCATTTGAGATTTTCTTGTTTGTTTCCTTCTTTTCTGTTAATTTTCTGTTGCTAGAATAATAATTATTTCCAGTGAAAACTCTTCTATTTTGTAATGATTGAGATTTACTGGATTTTATAAGCAGTAATATACACTTATAGTCCAAATGCTTAAAAAAATAGAAATATAATCATTTGTTATAACTATATAAAATAATAGTCAAATAGGCTTACTTTTGTGACAAAAAGTTTACTTGGCCATTATTTCGCACTTGTTCTTGTCTAGTCATAGAAAAACCCGTTAAAATTGGTAGCAGTCGGGGATGAAAGGCCGAAGGGGGGCCATTGGAAGGAATAAAAGGCCGAATTCCATTTGCTCGCCTTCAGCACTGCCATCAGGGGCCCACCTTCCGCTGGACGTGATTTCTGACAAAAAAAGAAATCAGATGGCTACATTTGTGTTTTTTTATAATGATTTGACTATACTAGCAAATGCCCCTTAATTTAAAATTCGTAATCGCTACTTGAGATGTCCAAATTATTTACCTGTTGTGTTGGGGGATGGGAGGGGGGCCATAGAAGAGTAATAGTTTGTAATAAGTGAGGTTATGGGTTGTCTTTTCGGATGGGTCTACCACATATATGCATATGCTATACCACTTTGTATTTACTCATCATTTAATGAATCCTTCCTTCATATTCATGTAGTGTAAATGTGAGACATACAACATCTACTAGAGAGGCAAAATTGCAACAATATTCCATGTGCAATATTTCTACCAAGATGGAATCGGCAAAACAGATTGAACCTTTCTTTCCCATTATCCCTATACAACTGCATGATTGATTGTGAAGTTGTGAAGTCTTGAATCTTGATTGGTGTAGTACAAAATAGACAGTAGACTCCACCGCAAAATTCAGCCATTATAAATTCACAATCATTCTTACGAGTGCCGCAAGTTAGAATGCATTAAACAGTAGGAAGTAGGGTTGTAATCGAGCCGAGCTGAGTCGGGCTTGGCAGAGACTCGGCTCGATTTTGTTTTGGGCTCGAGCTCGATATGAGCTTTTAATACGAGCTATTCGAATAAATCTCAGCTTGTTTACGGTTTTAGTAGCAAGTGCTCCTATCTTTTTCTTTTATGATGAAGAAAATCTGCAATCATCTATTTGAGGTGTGCACTCGATAAATTTCGTGCCGCGAGTTAGAATGCATTAAACAGTAGGAAGTAGGGCTGTAATCGAGCTGAGCTGAGCCGAGCTTGGCAGAGACTCGACTCGATTAGCTGTTTTGCGCTCGGGCTCGATATGAGCTTTTAATACGAGGTATTCGAATAAATCTCAGCTCGTTTATGGTTTTAGTAGCAAGTGCTCCTATCTTTTTATTTTATGGTGAAGAAAATCTGCACTCAGCTATTTGAGATGTGCACTCGATAAATTTCGTTCCTATTTAATAAAAACTAATCATGTATGATTTACTCGCACACAATAAAATATTTAGTGGTATTCAAAGGCAATGTTATTATTACAAAGAGGAAAAATTGCTTCTATTTAATTATACACTTGTTCTTCACATAGATTTTGACTTTTCACTATCCATTATAAAAATAATAATACAGCTATCCACTTTGAATGTTTTAGTGGAGAATGGATGATTAGATCTAGTATTAATCATGAGAACATGCTTAGAAGCTAACATAAGTATCTCTCTCTCCAGGATTATTATATAATATAATAACAATGTCGCCTTCATTTAGTTAATATGTAGTATATTATATGATGAAATATGATATGAATTATCATCACAACATTAATGGGTTGGAATTGCCATACAAACTCAATTGGAAAATGTGGAAAGCAAGAAACAATCTTTAAGCTTGATGGGAAAGATAATCCCCATTTTGATTTCAGATATATACTTCCTCCGTCCCATAGAATGTGTTCTGCTTTCCTTTTCGGGTTGTCTCATAGAACGTGTCTTGTTTCTATAAATGGTAATGTATTACTAATATTTTATTTGTGGGATCCATAACTTTAGATAACTTCACACACAACTTTCAACTCTTCTTACTAACTTTATGTGTGTGACCCACCATTTTTAGCACATTTTCACAACAACTTTCAACTCTCCTTAATAACCGTGCCCAAAAGAAACAAGACACATTCTTTTAGATGGAGGGGGTATATATAATGAGTAGAATGGGGACCCTATTTTCCTCATATAGTGATACTCATTTGGCTTGAATTAGCTACCAAGCAAAGCCTCCATTTTGCATTATTCTACTCCCCTTATTATTAGGGCTACCCTTTCATCATTTGCGGCACTATACGAGCAAGAAATAACACGTATGAGTAAGATGACAAGTGCATACGATCCAAAGATATAAATTACATGGCAAAATCAATAATTTCATAAGCAGAATAATAATGTCTTCAAAAAATTACAGTTCAAATAGGTTCATTGCCCTTGCCCAGAACACGATTAATCTGGCATGAGCTACATGGGCTTCAAATAGTTTACCGGATAAATTAATAAGTCGGGCATTTTCAGCCCACCAAACAAAACCAATAATATTTAAAAAAATTAGATTCGATACGATTTAAGATGATAATCCTCACCTACCCTTAAATTCGACAATGGTTATCATTCCTTTAGAAAGATAAATGCAAATATAGGAAACTAATTAATATCATAAATTAAATTCTTGAACTACTAGTCTTTTTAAAAATAATATAATGATGTTTCCAAATTCAAGTATCCGTTTAGGAACCGGCTGTTAAAATTGGAACCGACGGCCATGATTAATTTACCGTTCGAGATGGAAGGCCACGATTTCAATTATTACCGTTGAACACCCTTTCTTCCCCCATTCATTCATTTATAAATACCAACCATTTCACTTCATTTCAACTCACCAAAACTCAACTCTCTCACCAAAATTTTTATCTACTCTTACTTATAAAATATGCTAGTGCTAGTACTGCTAATTTCGAGTCACTAATCAACACGTGTCAACAGTCTATTGGTGCTAAGTTTTTTCACGTTCGATGCATGAGTAGTGTTTAATCTGCATGCGTTCAAGAAGCCTTAACTACTTTAGAAGAAAAAGTTGGCCCTATTAGAAAAGCAATAGCGTTTATGTTTAATCGTACTTCTTTAACTAAAAAAAGGGGTAAGAAAAGCATACAAAAAGGTTTGACGCCAAGAAAATTTTACCCGGACAGACCGGAATGCAGTGGCGGATCTAGGGGCGCTCGGTGCTCCCCCCAACTCGTGTCGAAATGCGATTTTTTATATGTACTCCCTCCGTCCCGCTATTTGTGGCTCAATTGGTTTCGGCACGGGAATTAAGAGAGTAGATGATAAAGCGCAAGATCCTCTCGTCCCATTATGATGGTGCCCATATAAAGATGGCCCACCAATCACGCCGCCAAAGGCGTGCATTGGTGGGCCTTCCTTTTATAACTTAAATAGTTTTTAATTGTAGGGGGCATGGGGGCCCCCCTATAAAGCGATATGAGAAATAGTAGATGATAAATAAAGTATGATGATAAAGTATGAGAGAGAGAAGATGAGTAAGATAATGAGAGAGTATGACAGAAATGATGATAAAGTATGAGAGAGAATGTAATAAAGTAGGAGAGAGAAGATGATAGAGTAAAAGATATTCCCTCCATCCCATTATTTATGTCTCATTGGGACTAGGTACTGTACTTAAGATAGTGGAGGTAAAGGTGTAAAGTTGTGGTGTAAAAGTATAAAGGGGGTGGGGTCCACTTGCTTAGATTGATTATGGTCCACTCATTTATTTCCTTATTTGGTATGGGACATAAATAATGAGACAACCAAAAAAGGCAAGTGGGACATTAATAATGGGACGGAGGGAGTATGATAATAATTTTTTACCAAATTAGGAAAGTGGACACAAATAACGGGACACCCCTTTCGGGAAAGTGAGTCACAAATAGCGGGACGGGAGAAGTAATTTTTAAGAAATTTCGTATTCTCCCCCCCCGAACGTACACTTCACTCTCTTTTCTTCCCTTATAATCCTGGATCCGCCCCTGCCGGAAAGTTGAGACTCTACTTATAAAATGCTAAATAAATCATACGAATATCGAGATGCATTATGTTCGTTTTTCACCGAACAATCACGATGCGGGATTGTGTTATTCGCGAATCAATGGGATACATGCTCGAATCTACGTCTAATTTAGAAAACTTTCAAAGAAGTCGTCGTAGAATTATCCCGTTTTTATTATCCTACTTCCGTGTTAATTGTTGATAATTGCGTTAAAATCACACTTATGTTTAAATATTTAAGTGGGTGTGATGTTTTGGGAGAGTGTGTAGGTGAAATGAAGGTAAAATGGTTAAAAACGAGATTCCTAATGTGTTTTTAGTTGTTAAGTTATTAGATCCGAGGATAAGAATAGAAGGGTTAGAATAGTTTTTAGCTTGTTCCTACGATTAGGGTTGTAAACGAATCAAATCGAATCAAATAACACAGTATTCAATTCGGTATTTCATTCATATTTGAATATTTGTATTCGATTCATTCTCGAATATTAAAGCTGATTCGTATTCGATTCGTTATTTATATTCGAATTATTCGATTCGATTCAAATATTCGATTGATTTTTTATTGAATATTTTATATATAATATTATTCAAATATTCAGTTTGAATTCGGTACGTATTTAATACTATTCGATTCGATTCGATTCGAAACTATTCGATTCAAAATTAATATTTTTAAGAAACAAATTTACAATAAATTTTATAAAACATATTTAATATAGAAATATTTTTATAAATGTAATATATATTTAAATTTAATCGTTTTTCGAATACGAATTGAATACATAATTGTTGATTGAAAAACAAATCATGAATATTTAAAAAAACAAAATTAATAGAACAAAACGAATATAAATACGAATCAACAAAAATATTTGATTCGTTTAAAACCCTAACTACGATTCGATATTTCCAATTAAAGACGAAAAACAGCTATACCTAGTGTCCTAGTAGCTAAAGCTAAGGCAGATCTATATGAAATTTTTATTGAGCACAAATCAAAACATGGTAATAATTTAGACATAGATAATAATAATTCTACTAGCACTAGTAGTTTTGAGCAGTCATTATCTTTTGTGGCAAAAGTTTTATGGCAAACCTCGAAGGTGTGACGACTCTTAACCCTTATCACGACCTTGAATCCTATTTCGCATCGAATCTCGCGTATTTAGAGCCGGAGTTTTTTGATATTTTAAAGTGGTGGTCGGAGATGACTACGAATTTCCCTATAGTATCTTCGATCGCGAAGGATGTGTTAGCGGTTCAGGCGTCGATGGCTCTGTTCAATTGCGACCTTATAATGCAATCGCATTCTCTGGTCAATTGATGTTTTTGTTTCTGTATTCCTGATTTATCCACTAGGGCAGTGCGGTTGGTTCTTTACACAAAGTTTTGGTGTAGCAGCTATCTTTCGATTCATTCTCTAAGAAATTAATATTATTGATGATTATATTTATCTTAATACGGATGAGGATGACGATGATCTTTCATATGATGATTTTTGACCAATGTTGTGCTTGTCTTCCTAAGGTAAATAGAAAGGTAAGAGAGTATGTGGGTTTTGATTTTTTTAGGAGAATATGTAGGCAATTTAATTTTACTATTTGAATTTAAGTCCAAGCTCAATTTTTTTTCTTTTATTGCAAGGTGTTAAAATCAATAATCTTTCACGTGAATCCAATGATTTATGTCCCAAGCATGTATGGATGAATTAATTAATATTATACTCCTTGTTCCATTAATACGTTATGCACACGTAATTGGATATCCCAATAATACTGTATTGTTTCCAAAAAAGGAAACAAGACATATCCCAATAAGTGACAATATTCTAAATTGGTAAAAAATTAATACATCTTTCCTACTTTATTATCTTATATTTCCTATTTTATATTTACTTTAATTATTATATTCATTTATCTCTCCTACTTTATCATATCATCTAATTATTATATTCATTTATTTCTTCTACTTTATCATATCATCTTTATTACTTTATGATTTACTCTCATTATCTCACACATATTCTCTCTCCTACTATCTCATTATCACACGCATTTATCTTTCCTACTTTATTATCTACTTCACTTTCATACTTTATCATAAATTCTCTTAATTCGCGTTACCGAAAAGAAAGACATCACTAATAACGAGACGAAAGTAGTATTTTTTTTCCTTAAAAGTACACTTAAAAAAAATCAAACTCAACATGATTTAAAGAAAGTGGCCCTAAACCCGCCATTAAACATGGCACTAGAGAGAGAATCACAAATATAAAAACCAATTAAAAATTAATACTCCATTCGTCCCATTCATATTGTCATGTATACTATTTCGAGTTGTCTCACTCATACTGTTTCATACCTAAAATAATAGGAAATGAGTGGACCACAATCATCTAAACAAGTGGACCTCCTTATCTTAAACTTTTACACCACTACTTTAACTTTTACATCAATTTTCTTAATCTCCGTACTGCATTCCTACATGACAGAATGAATAGAAACGAGGGAGATGTAAAACATATTCAAATATTCGTTACAAACCGACGGTTAATAAAAACCGACGGTTGCATACCGAAAACCGAAAACCGAAGTTACCGCATATATTTTCTTAGATTCTCTAAACTCAACGGTCACGATTATTTTTACTGTTCGCAATAGAAGGCCACGATTTTGTTACCGTTGAACGCCGCCCCATTTTACCCTAATTCACCTCTCATAAAATACCAATCGCTTCACTTCACTTCATTCCACTTCCATTCCTGCTGCTTATTCACTCTCTCTACTGCCCTACTTCATCTTCATCGTCTGCTTCTTCTCATAAACATGTCAAACGGAGGAGGTTCCTCTCCGCCCGGAGCCGCCGGCAAGGGCGTAGAGGAAGCACGCACGTTCGTAAACAGTTTGATCGCCGAACACCGCGCAAAAACCGAATCCGTCGCGGAATCTTCACAAGGAAGTACAGCTCCGGAGCCTCCCGCGTTTGTCTTCTCCCAATCTGTTGCTGAAAAGGAAATCGCGCAAGTAATTATTTACAACTTGCTTCCTTTCGATTTCGCTTGTAATGATGCATTCGTGCGAACCGTTAATCGTGTTTACAATCCTTCTCTGAGAACCCTCTCGCCCTACCTATTTAAGTACGACCACGATGTTGCTATAGAAGAATTTTCCAAACTTGTTTGCTATCTCTGCCTTCCTCTGAACTTTACTGCTTCTCATGTGTTTGAAGAGTCGTTTAAACGTGCTTTTAATCCCGAGGCTCAAAGGATTCCACGGAAGGAGTTACTTAGAGGGATTGTGAAACTTGTTATGCAAAGGAAATCTCTGTTGATTAATGACTTTGCTAGTTTTTCGAATAAAGTTTCGATTTGTGCGGATATTTGGAGTAATAACATTGATTATTGCGACGAAGAGAATCGTTTCCTTGGAATTACATGCCATTGGATTGATGATAAGTGGATTCTTCAGAAACGGTTAATTGCATTTGAATTGTTTAACTATGACCAAAATGCCGAGAACATTTCTTATGCGATTGATGCAGTTTTGAAAAAGTATGGTTTGGTTACAAAGGTAGCATCATTTTCCTTGGATAATGCTACTGCTAATAAGGCTGATTTCAAATCACTCACCAACGCTTGCGAACCGTCTATTAGTGCTAGCTTCTTTCATGTGAGATGTATGAGTAGTGTTTTGAATGCGTGTGTTCAAGATGCGTTGAATGCTTTGAAGGATGAAGTTGGACCTATTACAAAAGCATTATCTTCCATATTTGATCGTTCTCCTAACACTAAAAAATGGATAAGGTTTTGCTATCGAAAAGACTTCACACCGAAAATCGTCCGTCCAGATGAGGCTAAGTGTTGGGACACGACTTATAGAATGTTGAAGGAGTCATATGAGTATAGAGATGCATTGTGTTCATTCTTTGCCAAGAAAAGATGGGGGATTGAGTTATCTGCTAGTCATTGGGATGCATGCTCTAATCTGTCTCTACTTCTGAAAACCTTCAAGGAAGTCATTCTTGAATTATCCCGTGTTTATTATCCTACTTCGGTGTTGGTTGTTGATAACTGCGTTAAAGTTGCTGTTCTGCTCAACTCTTTGGTTGGATGTGATGGTTTAGGAGAATGTATAGGTGAGATGATGGCGAAATGGTTGAAACATTTTCAAGAAATACCAAATGTGTTCTTAATTGCTAAGTTACTTGATCCTAGAATGAGGCTAGATGGTTTGGAAGAATTGCTTGGATTTTACTACGATGCTCTGTTCCCGGTTAAAGATGAGAACACTCCTGTCCCTAGTGTTGTAGCAGGCAAAGCCAAAGAAGGTTTATATGATATGTTTTCAGAGTATAGGTCGAAACTTCGAGGTAACAGTGATGACATGGTGAATGTTTCTGCTTGTACTAGTGAGTTTGAGAAAACATTATCGATTAAACTGCAGAGTTTTTACGACAAGAGAAAGCCAGGCAAGCGTCCGAGGAGAGACGGTTCTAACCCTTATGAGGAGCTTGAGTCCTACTTCACATCTGATTTTGAGTATCTGGAGGAGGAGGAGTTTGATATCTTGAAGTGGTGGTCGAGGATGGGTGCGAGTTTTCCTGTATTGTCCTTGATTGCGAGGGATGTGTTGGCAGTTCCTGCCTCGACTGCTACTATTAATCAAGCGTTTGGGGATGAAATTGGTTTCATCTTAGACTTTGATCAGTCTAAAATGCCACCGGGGCTTGTGGAGTTCTATAGATTGCTTGGGGACTGGGTGAGGGCTGATGATCGGAAGCAAGAGATCGTTATTGATGAGCATTCGGATGATGATGATGTTGATACGTACCTTGATGGCGATACGGATGATGATACTGATTCGGAGAACGATGGTGATGCTAATGGCGATGGCGATGGCGATGGTGATGTTTGAAGATTGATGCTTTGTCTTGTTAAGGTAAATTATAAGGAAAGAGAAGAACTACGCGGGCTTTGATTTCTCCATGAGAATACGTAGGCAACTTAACTTTAGTACTAGAGTTAAGTCCAAGCTCAGTTTTTGATCTTCTGCTTTCGTTTATCATGTCATCATTTTCTTCCCATGAAAGACGGTTTAGTCCATGCAACGGCGACCAGGTGAGTCAACTCGCATCTTCTCGACTTGCCTGAATCGAATTTGCATTCCTATTGAATCCTCTACAACCAGGCATTATGCTCAAGTGTGGACGACGTTGTCGTAGTGCCAGTTAGCCACTCCTTTGCATACCGGTAAGAATCTCAATACGCAAGAATTCTATCTTCTGATATCCCGTTTCGCCGCTTGCAATCTCAATTTTCCATGCGCAGATCCGATCTCCCTCCAGAGTATCTGTGACTTGCTTTGCTTTTGGTGTAATTCATTTCATGCAACCAGTACGGTCCTGGAATATGGGTATCCGATCCTTATGGACTAACGGCCGTCGTGGGGCGTGGAAGGTTTTGATCCTTTTGCTTCTCATCAGTTCAAATCTTGGATTCACAACTTTCTTGGATGCTCTTGGATGCAATCTTGTCGGCCTTTTTCGATGTTTCAGACCTAGTTTATATCATAGCATTCATTGGCTTCGTTTTGTGGGAATTTTGTGACTATGGCAACGACTTTGTTCCATTTGGCCCTTGTAATGCTATTGATGATTATATTTATGTATCTTTCATATGATGATTTTTAAAAGTTAAGCAATGTCACTCTTGTCTTGTACGTGGGCTTGGATTAATTTCTGTGGCAACTTAATTTTAGTATTAGAATTAAGTCCAAGCCCAATTTATTTGCTTCTTTTAGTGTTTGGGCAAGGTGTTAAAAATCATTAATCTCTCACATAAATTCCAAGATTCATGGACCGAGCATGTATGGATACGGATGGTGACTTCACTCTACGATCATCATCAAACAAAAACAACCCTAAACATGGGGCATGACCTAAGAATCTGTAGTGACAAAATAGAGAGAGTGAAATCAACAACATTAAAAATGGAATCATAATTTTCTCAAAATTATACTTTCAAATCAAATTCGGTAAGATTTTGAGAGAGGACTTGAAGTAGCCTATTACACTAAATAAAAATTAACCGTAGCATAACACTAAACATAAACACAAAAGTAGTTATTTTGTCTTAATTCACATCTCCCCAATCATTGGGTGATTTGTGTTGTAGGAATTTGTGTTGATGAAAGGGCCGAAGGAGGCTATTCATCGGCCCTCCATCGACCGAGAGAAAAAAAAAAATATGGCTGAGCAAGTCCATCGGTCGAGCCACTTGAATTTGCACAAACAATTATCGGGGTCGATGGGTGGAATATACCCTAGGCTCTCCACCGGCCCTCTATTTTAACTGTAAAAGTGCAGAAGGGCCGATGGAAATTGCAGTTTCCATTCAACTTTTTCTATTGAAATGACTAGTCGGATATGATATTCACATGTTAGTATTTCAGGGACGATGGAGGACAGATGGACGGCCGATGGAGGGCCTATGGAAGGTGCCGAAGGCTGGGCCGAGGAGTTCCGGCTCTTGAATAAAAAATACAGTTTTTTTGAAGGAAATTGTTCTCCTTCGGCATTCCATAGGCCTTCGTTTCGTCCCATCGACCCTCTATCGGTCCTCTGACACCTTTTAACAAATCTGACACTAATTGCAAATTCTGCCAAAAAATTGTACTATTTTCTTTTAATTAAAGGCCATATATCTATTTGTAATAATGTTGTTTTTTACTAACAATATATATTAACACTAAATTTATCCTCCCACGCTTGCAGCAGAATCAGGCGGTCAGAATAATAACCGAAGTTACCGCATATATTTTCCTGATTTTCCAAACTTATTAACGGTCACGATTATTTTACCGTTCGAAATGGAAGGCCACGATTTTGTTACCGTTGAACACCGCTTCTTTTACCCTAATAATTTTCCGTTATGGTAAATACCAATCGCTTCACTTCATTCAAATTCCAATCCTGCTGCTTACTCACTCTCTCTCTCCTGCCCTACTTCATCTTCATCGCCATTTTATTTCTGCTTTTCCTCTTAAATATGTCGAGCGAAGGAGGTTTGATCGCAAAACACCGCGAAAGAATCCAATCCTCACAAGGAAGCACAGTCTGTTGCTCAAGATGCAATCGTACAAGTAATTCTTTTCAACTTACTTCCTTTAGAAATCGCTTGTAATGAAGCATTTGCGGGAGCCATTAATCGTGTTTACAATCCTTCTCTTAGAGCCCTCTCGCCCTACCTATTTAAGTACGACCACCATGTTGCTATAGAAGAATTTGCTAAACTTGCTTGCTACCTCTGCCTTCCTCTGGATTTTGCTGATTCTGATGTGTTCGAAAAGTATTTTAGACGTGCTCTTAATCCCGAGGCTCGAAGGATTTCGCAGAAGGAATTATATACAGGGATTGTGAAACTTGTTAAGGCAAGTAAATCTGTGTTAATCAATGACTTTGCTAATTTCCCGAATAAAGTTTCAATTTGTGCGGATATTTGGAGTAATAACGGGGTTGATTATTGTTATGGAGAGAATCGTTACGTTGGGATCACATGCCATTGGATTGATGATAAGTGGATTCTTCAGAAACGATTAATTGCATTTAAGCTGTTTGACTGTGAAGAAAGTGCGAAGAACATTTCTGGTGTGATTGATTTTGTTTTGAAAAAGTATGGTTTGGTTACAAAGGTAGCATCACTTTCCTTGGATAATGATACTGCTAATAAGGCTGATTTCAAATCACTCACCAACGCTTGCGAACCGTCGATTAGTGCTAGCTTCTTTCATGTGAGATGTATGAGTAGTGTTTTGAATGCATGTGTTCAAGATGCGTTGAATGCTTTGAAGGATGAAGTTAGCCCTATTACAAAAGCAATAGCCTCTATACTTGATCATACTCCTAGGACTAACAAGTGGGTAAGATTTTGCTATCGAAAAGATTTCACACCGAAGATCTTACGTCCAGATGAGGCTAACTGTTGGGACACAACTTATAGAATGTTGAGTGAATCATACGAGTATAGAGATGCATTGTGTTTGTTCTTTGCCAAGAAAAGATGGGGGATTGAGTTATCTGCTAGTCATTGGGATGCATGCTCTAATCTGTCTCTACTTCTGAAAACCTTCAAAGAAGTCATTCTTGAATTATCCCGTGTTTATTATCCTACTTCGGTGTTGGTTGTTGATAACTGCGTTAAAGTTGCGGTTATGTTCAACTCTTTGGTTGGATGTGATGGTTTAGGAGCATGCATAGGTGAGATGATGGTCAAATGGTTGAAAGATTTTCAAGAAATACCTGATGTGTTCTTAATTGCTAAGTTACTTGATCCTAGAATGAGGCTAGATGGTTTGGAAGAATTGCTTGGATTTTACTACGATGCTCTGTTTCCAGTTAAAGATGAGAACACCCCTGTTCCTAGTGTTGTAGCAGGTAAAGCCAAGCAATGTTTATATGATATATTTTTAGAGTATAAGTCGAAGTTTCGTAGTGACAGTGAAGAAGACATGGATGTTGCTGCTTGTAGTAGTGATTTTGAAAAAACACTGTCAATTAGACTGCAAAGTTTTTATGACAAGAGAAAGCCTGGCAAGCGTCCGAGGAGAGACGGTTCTAACCCTTATGAGGAGCTTGAATCCTACTTCACATCTGATTTTGAGTATTTAGAGGCGGAGTCGTTTGATATCTTGAAGTGGTGGTCGAGGATGGGTACGAGTTTTCCTGTTTTGTCTTTGATTGCGAAGGATGTGTTGGCAGTTCCGGCCTCAACTGCTACTATTGATCAAGCGTTTGGGGACGAAAATGGTTACGTCTTAGACTGTTATCAGTCTACGTTATCCCCGTGGGTTGTGGAGCGTTACAGATTGCTCGGAGATTGGGTGAAGGCTGATGAGCGGAAGCAAGAGATTGTTCTTGATGAGGAGTCGGATGAGGATGATATTGATGAGTACAATGAAGGTGATACGGATGATGATACTAATTCGGACAACGATGGTGATGGTGATGGTGATGGTGGTGGTGGTTGGTGGTGGTGATGTGGTGATGGTGGTGGTGGTGGTGGTGGTGGTGATATTTGAACAATGGTGGTTTGTCTTTTTAAGGAGAACTTAGGGGGCTTTGATTTCTCCACGAGAATACGTAGGCAACTTAATTTTAGTACTACTAAAGTTAAGTCCAAGCTCGGTTTTTTTTGTTCTTACATTTGTCATGCGAATGTACCACTTTCATATACTCTTGTGTGTACCACACCACAAGGGTATTGACACGTGTCATTTTTCATTAAAAAATATGGGTCATATTTAGCACATGTCAATACTCTTGTGGTGTGGTACGGTGTACGGAAGTAGTACATACAAACTATTGTGCTTTTCTTTGCTTGCAAGAGGGTAAAAAAGGAAAGAATACTTTATGCAAATGGGTCGGTTTGAAGTCGAGTTTTGTAGCCTCAGTTTCGGAACGCCCGAACTCGCTGGAGACCCGGTGAGTCAACTCGGGATGACCGAGTCATCTTCTCTACATGGTGGATCGAATTGGATTCTGATTATGATGAGGCGATTGAATCCTCCACTTTACAACCAGGCATTATGCTCGAGTCTGGACGACGTCGTAGTGCCAGTTAGCCACTCCTTTGCAGAACTGAATCATCATTTATACCGGTAAGAATTTCAATACGCAAGAATTCTGTCTTCTGATATGCCATTTCGCTGCTTGAAATCTCAATTTTCCATGCGTAGATCCGATCTCCCTCTCGGTAACGATCTTCGGGCTATTAGTATGTTTTTCGATTTTCTATATGCTTTGCTTCAGTCTGATTTTCACGTGGATTTTTTTAAAAAAAAATGTTGAAATGCAATAATGATCAATGACGCCATAATTAGGTTGCTTGTTGAAAGCTTAGATCATTTCGAGCACGCATTATTTTCGTCTGATTCAGAGTATCTGTGCCTTGTATTTGTTGTTTAAGCAACTGAAAGTCAAGTTCAAATCTTGGTTTCCCAACTTTCTTGGAAACTCATGGAAATGGAACTGGGTTCAGGTATAGCTCAATATTGTGTAAAAATGGTGTTTCGTGATCGAAAAATGTAATCTTGTCCGCCTTTTCCGACGTTTTTGAACTTCTTTTGTGGAACCCAGCTTTATATCTGAGCATATCATAGCATTCGTAATGAATTCGCTTCGTTTTGTGACTATGGCAATGGCTTTGTTCCTTTTGGCCCTTGTAATGTGTTGGTTTCTTGTATAGTTAGTGAGACCATAGAACTTGATGCTTCAGTCGCTTCGTATGTTAAGTTTTTGGTTAGTTTCTCTATGTTGTTTTTGGTTAGTGAGACCATAGAACTTGATGTAATCTTGTCCGCCTATTCCACTATGTTGTTTTTGGTTAGTTTCTCTTAAAGATAGGCGAAGCTATTTAAAATCTGATGCAGGGATACCGGGTGATGGGAGGTGTCTGTTTCGTTCCGTGGTTCACGGTGCTTGTTTGAGATCCGGGAAGCCCTCTCCAAGCGAAAGCCAGGAGAAGGAACTCGCGGACGAGCTTAGAGCAGCTGTAAAAATCTCTTCTTTTCAGTCTTGTTACAGTGGGAATTCAGATGTTTGACAGATGGGAATGCCATTTGGTTTATGCAGGTTGCTGATGAACTCATCAAGAGACGAGCGGATTCCGAATGGTATGGTTGTTAATGTCTGTTGTAGTTTACCTTCACCAAAGAGGGAAATCAAGAATGTATGTTGCAGGTTTGTTGAAGGTGATTTCGAGACTTACGTTGCGAAGATGCGACAACCGCACGTATGGGGAGGGGAACCGGAGCTGCTAATGTCGTCTCATGTTCTCCAGTTAGGTGTTTTCTGCAGTTTGCTGTTTCTTTTCTTTCTGTAATCAGCTTAAATGCTTGCTACTGCAGATCTTTATCTCCAATCTTGAATATCCAAGAAATGTTTGTCATCAATTGTTCCTTCTTGGCCTCATCTTCAGGCTGCCAATAACTGTTCACATGTGGGATAAGAAGAAGAAGGATTGCCTCAAGGTTATAGCTGAGTATGGTCAAGAATACGGAAAGGAGAACACGATTCGCGTCTTGTATCATGGTTACGGCCACTATGATGCATTACAGAGCCCTTCCAATGGTCTGCAGGCTAAGCTGTAAGTCCCTTGCCCTCTTCTCAAATTTCGTCGTGCCTACGTGTGTGGAGGACGCGTTATGTATCCATCCGCCTAACGAACAAAATGGTCCTATTTTTCGACTTTGCAGGAGCAATAGATGGTGAAAAACTGAAACTTCCCACTGCTATGACTGAGGTAACTGGCAAGAATGGCATAGACTTGTACAGGGGGAAGGGAGAAATTTAATCTTTGATCTGCAACTCTATTTCTCATAAATAATGAAGATAACATTATCTGATATATTAGTGAGAGCTCAATTTACACAAAATTTAAACTGTTTCATCATCTTTCCAGATCTCCCTTAGCAGTTGATATCTGACTACATTTCTGCCACCTTTCTTTCTTGCTATGGAGCTGAGTTTTGCAAGGGCTGAACTCTGGTAGCTGTCCGGGTTGATAGACGCGAAGGGTGAGTCAAGCTCGTCGAGTTCATCGTCGCTATTGTATGATTTTTTGAGTGATGAAAGTCTGCTGCTTTGAAGGACTTGGTTTCCAACTTCTCCCACACAAGTGAGCAAAGCTGCAGAAGGAGGTGTGTATTTTTTAGGACTTGCAGTGCAGGGGAAGTTTGTTAGTGTATCTTCTGAAGCATCTGAATCCTCCTAATTCAAGATAGAAGTAGCTAAACATTAGAAATTGAAGCAGAAAATAGTTAGATTGAGTATCAATGGACCAACCTCAGTTTCAAGGGCATCAATGATGTTCTGTGGAATGGGATCTGGGCAGAATTCGTCTGGGACGAAACTGTTTAGCACCCGTTTGATTATCGTTGGACCGAATATTGGGCAAACCTTCAAGTAAGACATGGATGAGGTTGAAGATTCAAGATTGTAGTTTATGGATGAAAATGAGGAAGTTGATGTTGGCTCACTTCTTTTCTGGTGGAAGGATCAGCAAGCATTTCAAAAGGTACCATCATGAGATCGCTTAACGAGTGGAGGAGACGAAAAGCCTTGAAAGATTTCCCATCCCCTCGAATGCTTTCATGGTCAGTCGAGTCATCTTCTAGGTCGAAAAGATCGGTAAGCCATCTGGACCAGTTCCCAATCTGTAAGAAATCAGGTAGAGTATGAAACAACCATTGCATTTAGCAGAATAGGATGCTTCTGCACTTACAGAGTTTTTCAATTCCACAGCAGCACCAAAGCTCAAATTCCCATACGGTATCGGAAGGACTTTCGATTCGCTAATGGGATCTGATACGGGATCAGTAGGCATTTCTTCGGCAGATTCACGTAGTATAGCATTAAACATTGCTGTGTCCAGCCTATCAACTAACTGCTCCATTACCTGAAAACAGAGAGAAAAATATCTGCAATTTCAAGAATTTTTACTTTCAACGTTCGAATCGTTTCAGCCTCTCGGGATCACGATGCTTACACCAAAACCAGTAACATGTTAAAGTTGGAATTAAAACATGCTTAGCTTATAACGTACCAGTCTAAACAGAACAGACAAGCAGCCACACTCATGCCCTCCTGCTCGAAGGGGACAAAGCCTTTCGCGAGCATCTATGAATGCTTTCTTCCATAACTGGATCGAGAAATTTTCCTGCTCATGGTTACCCAAACTGTTTCTTCTTCCACATGTCTTCTTCGTCTCTGAATACGGGCTCATATCGCTAGCTTTTGCAACTGTGGGCTGCATATGCGGCGTAAAAGTCTGCAGTGACCGTAAAACTTATCTCAGAACTGTGCAGGTGTAACTAAATAAGAGATTAGTGGTAAAAGAGACATCTCAAAAATCAACCTGCCACCATAACGATTCAACTATTCGAGAAAAAAGCCAAGATTCGACTTTTTCTAGTGCAGTTATAAATGCCGAGACATCTTCTTTGTCATCAGATTCGTCGGTTGAAGTAGATTTCTTTCCCTCCACATTATAATTTGAGAACTCTGCAGCAGTTTGGCTGACAATGGCCCTCAACATTATTGAGTTCGATAACCAAAACGTCAACCTGTAAAGAATATATTCTCACTAGGTGAAATGATTGGCAATGAAATCATAATCAACAATTTGTGATGTTCGATACACATACATAACTTACCTTGGAACATCATGCCCACATGATTTAGAAACCACAACTAATCCAGATACCGCAGCTCTTGCTGCACTAGCCCTTTTAGCTTGAGACCCTGCTTTGCAAGCATCGGTATAAAATCTGGAAAGGCGTCGAGCTGGCGTGTGTACCTTGTTTGCTGAACTTGCATGTTCAGCAACTGCTGAATATAATCCAACCTCAGTAACCGCTGCTTCCCGTAATTCTTCCTGAAGCATCTCAATTTCTATTTTGGATTCATCTCTACAATCTGGGATTTCAGTCTTTGGATCTATTACTGCACCAAATGAACCTTTTTTTTGAGAGTCTGAGTTCGATTCGTCTCTACGATCTGGGATTTCAATCTTTGGATCTTTTACTGCACCAAATGAACCTTTCTTTTCAGAGGCATTGGGTATTTCTTGGTTAAGATCCTCTTCGCCTGCATGAATATTCGATGGGAGTCCATCTCTTTCAACTGAACCATTTGTACGAACAGATTTCATATGCTGAGTTCTTTTACTGCTTGGTAGTGATATCTCACCATGTATTTGCTCATTATCTTCTTGCAACTCATTCTCTTGAGTAGCATGGGAGTGCAGAGAGTAGGCAGAGTCGAATTCGACAGCATTTTCTCCATGATTATCAGCTCGCACGGCTATAGCTTCAGGTGCAAATCCTTTGCTTGATTTACCTTCCACAGATTGTTCCATGTTTTCAATAGTTTCATGTTTGCTTGTAGCAATATCTTCATCAGAATCAGGGGAAGCACTTTCACCCAAAAAAGTTGCATCCCGGGAGTTTGGTTTCACATTTGCATCTCGATGACTTATGGATGAAGTAAAAGTTCTGAGCTGAGGGATCGCAGAGTTCTTGACAGATGTCATGCTTCGCTCACGTAACTTGGAGAAAGCATCATTACCATTTTCTTGTTTGCGAGCCCCCGATGATGTATCAGTGGGTGGTAATCGCCCATTCCTCTTTTTTTCTGGTTCATGCCCAGCATTTCCATATCCATTCTGCAATCAACTACAAGTTTTACGCAAAGTATGCCGAAGAAGAAGTCTATTCTCAAACAAAGCCAAAATTTCATGCCAATCTACTTTTAAATGAAGTAACATAAGAAAAATAACCAAACTATTGATCATGTGCTTACCCTCTCAACTAGAGATGGTGAAGATGTTCCAACTTCATGAATAGTCGATGACACCGCAGTCCTTGATGATTGGGAAGAATCATCATCGTCATCATCCGTAATCGAAGCAATTTCCAAATCATCACTATCAGTGTCGAAAGATGTTTGCTTCGATAGGCCAACACTAGGTGATGAGTTAGATCTCTCCTTCTCAACCGGCTCCAGACTAATCACCAAAGATGGTGGCACCGAGTTATAAGAACTTTTTCTTATGTTCACCGGAACCTCAATACTTAACATACTATCTATCACTCCATAATCTGCAAGGTTTAGCACGGCCGTCCCAATAAGGTGCCCTTTAGCCCTATCCTTACGCGGCACAAACAAGCTAAACTCCAAACAGTTCTTCTGAAACTTATCATGAGACCTCTTGTCCAGGTAAAGAATCAACGGAAGATTGAAGGACTCGGTGAACACTAATTTGGAGTTTTGAGCTGCAGAAAGTAATGAGCCTGAATACTGATTACCATTTTCCCATTGAAGCAACACCTTCTGCACAGATCTCAGAGATTCTGATGGAGGCCAGGGTTTTATCTCCTGTACATGGACTATGTATTCTACCTTAACCGAAGCCCCTCTTCGGAGCTTCGACCTAAGCCCAAGAACCATAGCTTGGCAGAACTATCAGGAGCTGGTAATACACTATTAAATCAAAATCCAAAATCAGAACTAAAATTGGATCAATTCCATCAATAGCATACCATTATCAACATAGATTGGCAATAATTGCATATTAATACAACTACTATTTACTTAAAACAGGGAAACCACCTTATGCAAAGATGATTGCTGCATTTAGTCAAACACAAAGAGACGAATCATTGATGCCCATACAAATGCAAAACAATAGCTTCCTAAATCGGATCAGAAAAGCAAGTAGTTTATCAGCATGCATCCGGTTACATTGACACAGAGAAGAAATTAGGTAATGGAGTTCGCAATTGATTATCCACTTAACAGATTACAAGCAAAGCATAGAACTGAGTTGAAATCAATGACTCGGAACATATTACCTCGAATCTAGAGCAATGATGGAGAAGTAAAGTAAATTCCGCTTTACTGAATCGTTCAGTCTTGTATGTGATTGTTTTGCAGATTGGATTCCTATACGCACGCGGAGAGAGAGAGAAAGAGAGAGAGAGAGAGGAGGAGAGTTGAAATTTTTACCGTAAATGAGTTGTCGACGAATCTAAGTTAACTGATATCTCGCAATAACAAATAATGTGTAGTTTTGTTGGATTTTGATGTTGACTTTACTCACTCTCTTATTCATTAATTCAATACTAAGTTATCAAATTGGAATTTTATTATTCCGATCAAAACTACTAATGTTAATTAATTCCAACTTAGTTTTGGTAATTGCAAGAGTAATCACTTTACTAAATTCATGTGATTCTTATCATTTTAAACTTGATGTAAAGTTAAACCTCGACTCTGGGATCGTAAAACTATATTCAATCAATAAGGTTATTATTTATCGAATATCATTTCAATGCGTTAATCCGTATCAAAATTCAAAAAATTATTATCTAAATATTACTTTATCGAGGTTTAACTATCTGTAATAAAATATATTATTATTATGAGTGCAACCAATCAACGCCGCAATTGTAGGCTAAAAGTTCTAGATGGACACAAATATAAATGTTGCATATTTTGATTTTTCTTTTTTCAATTTGTGAGGTTTTCCATCAAATTATATGAGAAATTCGGACTTTCAAAATGTTTTACTCCTCAGTCCAATATAAATTGTCTTATTTTTCTTTTTGGATTGTTTCATAAGAAATATTCTGTTTAAAAAAAATATTTGGACCAAAATTAACAATTCAAAAGTGGAACAAAACGCTTTCTATTGGATAGAGAGAGTAATTTTTTCATTCAAAATTGACGAGTTAATGATTTAGATCAAGAAAGGAAATAAATTTTAATTTTGTCTGGTTATCTAAGAGAAACTGATGATCATGTGAGCTCTGAAATTAGGAGTATTATATTTTTTTCCTTCATATTCTTGCATTGATATAAAATGATATTTCCTCCGTCCCGTTATTATTGTCCTACTTTCCTAATCGGATTGTCCTGTTATTAATATTCTCTTTCCTAAAATGACAAAAACTATTCTTTAAAAAAAAATAAAGTGGATCCCTCTTACTTAATACTCATCCCCACATTATCATACTCTCTCTCCAAAAATCTATCTCTCACACAATTTTCGTTCCACTCTGTACTCGAAAATTAATGATTTTTAACTTTTTAAAAACTTAAAATTATTTCTTAAAATACAATATGAAAAAAAAATAAAATCGATTGCCTCAACTATTATGCTCTGTAAAAATTTGGATAAATTCTCATTTTTTTCCCCAATCACTCCTGAAAAATTGTGCTCATTTTTTAATATAATTAAAACTCATAAAATACACACTTAAATAAAAAAAATTTAATCTTCGTCCCGAAACCAAAAGAAACAGTAATAGCGGGATTGAGGGAGTACATTTCAGACTAAAATAGACAAACAGCATCTTAAATAGGAAAAAGTGGCCATTTCGATAGAGACATGAACATGGCAAGTTAAATTATTGCAAGAATTACACACAGACAAACTGTAGAAGGGTTCTTAAACTGATCAAAATATAAAATCCAGGTAGAACGGAGCTTCAGCTCATAAGCTCAAGCCAAGAAGGACGAATTCAAAACATATAAAGGAGTCGAAATTTAACAAAGTCATACGCGATACAAAAGTTTTGAGCATGCGGCTTGAAGGACGGATTATTTCTCGACGTATAAGAGCTTATTCGAATGTACCTAACAGCAACTGTGCTTCCCTACAAAAAACCAAGAATCAAGATAATGTGTTAAAAATATAAGAGAGCACAAGATAATGCAAAAGTTCTTGTTACTTTGAAATGTAAATACTCCACCTCATAGAACTAGAATGTAACGAGATAAATCTTATGGTGTGGCAAGCAAAGACATGAAGATCATATGGGGTGTTTCTTCAGATTCAAGACAGAACTAAGGAAGAGTGTCAGCTACAAAGAAATACAAGCTTATTTGGCTCACAAAAGCTTGTGTGTACCACTTTCGTATACCCTTGTGTGTATCACACCACATTAGTATTGACATGTGTTAAATATGACCCATTTAATTTAATTTAATGAGAAATGTCACATGTCAATACCATTGTGGTGTGGTACACACAAGGGTATACAAAAGTAGTACATACAAGTCGCTCCGTATTTGGCTAGACCTATCCTAATGTCTACTATATATCGAACAAAAGGTTGCACCAATTAAATTAAGTACTCCCTCCGTCACATTAGTAGTGTCTGTCTAGTATTACTGAAATGGTTGTCCCATTAGTAATGTCTTGTTTCTAAAAATGGCAGAGAATTCTGGCCACAAAATAAACTATCGAAAAGTCAAACAACATACACCACACAATATCACGTTTTTAATCTCCGTGCCCACAAGAAACCAGACACTACTAATGGGATGGAGGGAGTATGTCAAACCACCTCAAATTAGAGCAATAGGATAAGTGAAACAATAGGTGTTAATTAAGTCAGCCTGCCAACTTGCGAATAGTCCACCTAAACGACATATAGGCTTTCCGTAAAAAGTGTTAACCCCTATTCTTTCACATCTGATACTACTATTTTCCATGATTGAAGTAAAACATGTTCGAGATTCTTGAATTTAATCTAAACAAAAGAGGAAAAGCTCAATGTAGAGTCTATCAAGAGAAAAATAGAAAATTGGCCACTTCAGAACCACCTAGGCAACATGTCCTAATTAGGCCAAAATTGGGAGGCGGTGCCCGGCCTAGGTCGATGTTAACAACATTAACACAAGCATACACATGCATTATATAAATGAAAAAACAGATAAGTTTTTGTTTTAGCATTAACCTTTAAGGAATCAAGCAGCAGCAGCTTGACGTAACTCTCTATCTGCCCGCTCCCTGATCCTCCTTTCAAGTTCTGGCCTAAAGTGCCTGATAAGTCCCTGAACGGGCCAAGCAGCAGCATCGCCCAATGCACAAATGGTGTGCCCTTCAATCTGCTTCGTCACTTCCTGCAGCATGTCAATCTCCTCTAGCTTTGCATTTCCGACCTTCATCCTCTCCATAATCATCCAAAGCCATCCAGTACCTTCTCTGCAAGGCGTGCACTGGCCACAGCTCTCGTGCTTGTAGAAGTAAGAGAGTCTAGCAATAGCATCGACAACATCAGTAGACTTATCCATTACGATGACGGCAGCAGTTCCCAATCCCGACTGGACTGCTTTTAGTGCATCGAAATCCATGAGCACATCCTCACAAATGTTCTTCGGAATTAACGGAACAGATGAACCACCCGGAATAACAGCGAGCAAATTATCCCATCCACCGCGAACACCACCACAGTGTCTCTCTATGAGCTCTTTCAACGGTATACTCATCTCCTCTTCAACAGTGCAGGGTTTGTTTACATGGCCCGACACACAAAATAGTTTTGTACCAGAATTGTTCTTCCTTCCAAAACTAGCAAACCATTCTGGTCCCCGCCTTAGAATGGTGGGTGAAACGGCCACTGTCTCAACGTTTGTAACTGTTGTAGGGCAACCGTATAGCCCTGCATTGGCGGGAAACGGAGGCTTCAACCTCGGCTTTCCTTGCTTACCCTCAAGACTCTCCAAAAGAGCCGTCTCTTCACCGCATATATAAGCCCCAGCACCAAAGTGAATATGCACATCAAAATCATAACCCGATCCACACGCATTCTTTCCCAACAATCCAGCTGCATAAGCTTCTTTTCTGGCTTTCTCAAGATTCAATCTTTCATTCACATACTCGCCACGAATATAAATATAAGCAGCGCTAGCCCTCATCCCTACTCCAGCAATGAGACAACCTTCTAGTAGCTTATGAGGATCATGTCGCATAATTTCTCTATCTTTACATGTACCAGGCTCACTTTCATCAGCATTAACAACAAGATACGAAGGGCGGCCATCGGATGCCTTTGGCATAAAGGACCATTTCAGTCCGGAGGGAAAACCAGCACCACCACGACCTCTAAGTCCTGATTTCTTCATCTCATTCACAATCCAATCTGCTCCTTTAATAACAAGATCTTTTGTTCTGTACCAGTCTCCACGTTTCATTGCACCTTTGAGGAAAGGATCGTGCAGACCATATACATTAGTGAAGATGCGATCCTCATCTTTCAGGCCGCCAAAGTGGGTCTTCTCTGGAGGCGGAGGAGGGGGTGGAGGCTGTGGGGTGGAAGAAGTTGTTGCAGCCTGGGTACTAAATGATCTCTGTACGAGGCCCCAATTATGACTGGAGCGCTGGATAAAAGCAGCCCTTTGTAGAGAAAGAATACCCTTTAAAGGTGCCTGTTGCAACATTAAAATAGTAGTGGCAATTGTTTCAGGTCACGTACCGAAAATTCCTCCAATTTTAAAGAAACCCAGATCAAATGTTGCTTTCTTAAAAACTTATGTTTAAAAGAGCAACTGAAACCAGATATGCAAAGAGACTTAGAACCACACAGCATCATACACATAAGAAGACAAATAATCAGTGACTTGAAGGATAACTATTAGTATAAAAACTAGCTAAAGCATACATTATCTAAAATAGAAAGAAAATGAGTGGACCACATTCACTTAAACAAGTGGACCCTACTATTTTTTAACTTTACACCACTACTTTATACCTTTACACCCACTACTTTACCTTTACAACCACTATCTTAAAATCCATGCCGAGACCCCAATGTTGCAAGATTGGTGGGACGGAGGGAGTATATACCTACGTCGACAAGTAGTGAATCAATTGTGTTACCTGCCTCGACAATCCTAATCAAGTAAAATGCTTATTTTTCGAATAGGAAAAACTCAGAAATCAGACTCCATCCTCTAAAATGCAAGCACAGTCAATATAGTTTTTTTCTTCAGCCATCTAGTCATTATAAACTAGAGGAAGGCTCCTTTAACAATGAACTCAACACAACTCCATAGCATCTCCGACTCCGAGAAACAAGGCATAAAAACTAGCTAAAGCATACCTCTTTCTTAAGCAGGGGATTCTAATTTTTAGTAAAAGCTTTTAATTTCTAATATAAACTGTAATTCTTTACCGACATTTTGATGTCAACGTCACCCTCAAAAAACACTCCGTCGAATCGCACGCAAATCAGATGCCTTAAAATAAATCAAAACTAGGGTTCGATCAATTTGCAGTGATAGATAATTTTTCACATTCAAGACCCACGAATCAAGAACCCTAAAAATCGGCATTATTTTCCCATTGCAAGGGATTGGGGCTTCGTGATTTCAGTTCCTTAATAATTAATTCGCAGTTCAAGATTATTTCATTTTCAATGAACTCCACCAGCGAGATCCAAAATCCACCAAAAAAAAAAGACACCCATATCCAACAAAAAATGAAAACCAAAGAACGAGAAGTAAAGCATCAGTTCGGTTCAGAGACAACGCGTACCATAATTGCATCAAAATCTCACGAGCACAATTTCTGCGATTGAACAGGCCGCGCAGACGACTACGAGCGCTTCAGAGATGGGGGACACAGAGAGAGAAAGTGAGGGGGATTTGAGAGAAACACAAAATAGAAAGCGAGCCGAGGAAATCCTTAGTGCGGGCAAGCCTACGACAGTTTCGCTGAGGTTGAGCAATCGTACGGTGAAAATAGTTTTATTCTAGTATTTTGGACCGATTGGAGAATCTAACGGTGTACAATGCAATGATCTGTTTGTGATGAACAAAACTGACACGTTGGTAACGTTTGGGCCGTATTCATATTAATCGGGCCGAGAGTTGTTGATGCTAGTCGGGCTTTTTTAACAAGATAAGCCCATTTAGACAGGCCCATACAATCATTAACAAAAATAAGAATAAAAATATTTAATTTATGAAAAAAAAAATCAAAGTCTAATTATTGCTAATATCTTCATATGATGTAAAATATTTAGGCTGAAACATTCAAATTATGTAAATTTGTATTGTTGTCAATTGAGACAAAACGAAGTTAATTATATTGCAGGCCAAATCCGGTTAATTATGATAATAATAAGATAAAGATTAGTTGATTTAGTGTCTCGTAATGGAGAAGTCATCATCATTGAATCTTTGCTTAGCCGGTTAATCTTGTTTAGTCCACCAATGATGGGATCATTTATATTACGATCAAATCTTATAAAGTTAAACCTCTCTAAATTAATAATGTCGGGACCGTGAGATTTTATTAACTTAGAGAGGTATTAATTTATCTATAAATTAAGATTTATTAATTTAAAGAAAGTTTTCGACCGGAACGAAGTAAAATATATAGTTAACCTCTAAAAATAATGAACCGTAAAAAAATACAATAAATTATTTGACTATATTTAAGAACAATAAATTAAGTTCATTGTTTTAATACAATGAATCGTTTGACTATTTAGGAACAATAAAATTAAATTCATTATATTTTTATTAAAAGATATTCAATGTATAATGGTAATAATATATACTATATAATAAGAAAATAATTTAATTTAAATTTAAAAAAAAAATCAACACTAGAATCATATTTCAGAAAATTGTCTTAGTGTTCTGGTAATTTAAATGATTATTAATTTATGATTTTGATGGGACTATATATTTATATTGAAATTTTTTGAAAATTATTATCGTATTATCTTATCGAAATTGATGATTTTTTTACACTGACCCGAGTCGGGACCAAAGAAAAAATTATCTTAGAGATGTAATATTTACTCATGGGTGGGGCAAGTTCTTCTATTATGTGGGATTTGGTATGAGATCGATGAGATTGATACTCAAATATTTCTTTAGAACGTAGTGATTTGCTATGGGTACATAAGAAATGTATTGAATCAATTCTTTTTAATGAATCGACCCGATCGTCACGGGTTCTCGTTCGAAATGAAGCATCCGAAGATGCAGTGGGTAATTTACCGAGTATTAATTACGGAGGTTTTACTGTATTCTTTTATTTGAGCTAGTTCGACACGATACAATACACAACACGTTATTAATGTCGTACTAGATAATTTCAAAGTAACATAATTGAATTCATAAATAATACTCCCTTCATTCCATAGAAAGTGTCATGTTTTTCTTTTCGGAATGTCCAATATAAATTGTCCTATTTCTAAAAAAGGTAATGAGTCACATACCTTTATCAACTCAAATCAATTTAAAACGATTAATTAATTACATTAGTTTCACCTCTTTACCTCTCAAATTAATCCTAAATAATTAATTGATTGTATCTTTATCAACTAAAATCAATTCTCATAAAACTCCGTACCCCATAGATATAGGACATTTTCTATGTGACGGAGGGAGTAATAATAAATTCATGGATTGAATTTAAACAAAGAAAGAAATCATTTCTTCAAAAATTAAATGGAAACGCATTATTTCTTTTCGGTGCGATAATTTATGTGGTGAAATTTTGTATGTTAGTAGAGAGAGTGATGTGAACGGACACAAAAAAGTAACTTTATTTGAGATAAATTAATTTTCTTTTTAAAAAATATGACATTTTTATGAGATAATCCAAAATAGAATATAAGACGTTTCATGTGGGACGGAGGGAGTAATACATTTTATGTGGTAAATATGATTTTTGTCAATTAGCAAGTTTGATTTTGTCAAAAGTGAGGGGAGTCACAATTAGCGTCATTATCACTAAATCATCAAATAAATTTGGCATGTTACGGAATCAGATTATGATTAGCAGAAAAATATTAAAAAAATCAAAAACATTTTGCTAATCAAGTTTTTATTTACCACCCCATTCTCTCTCTCTCTCTCTCTCTCTCTCATCCTTGAGCTTCTAAATTCCTGCATAAAACTCAACATTCAGAGCAATTGAGCAAAAACCACCACATTTCTAAGCTCGGACGCGATATTGCGCTAAGGAATCAGTAATGACGAAACTATTCGCCACAAACGCCGCCGCTGGCGGCGGCGTCGGAGGCCAGTACATGATCTTAAAAAAGCATGTTACTCCGATGACGAGACATCGCGGCGAACACGACGGCGAGCCTATTTCTCAGAGGCTGGTGGACGCGGCTAACGTCGACGATCGGATTCGAGCTGCGGAGCTCGTTTCTCATCCTTCCGTCGACGTCAATTTCATCGGAGCAGTTAGCTTGAAATCGAGAAAAGCAGAGGTCGTATTGAACGGAGAATCGGCGAGTGAAGTTCGCCTGGAGTTCGAAGAGTTCAGGTCTGACGTCACCGCTCTTTTCCTCGCTGCTCATAACGGAAACGCTTCGCTCGTGAGGAAATTGCTGGTAATTAATTACTGGATCGAATTTACTTATTTTTTTTTTATAAGAATATTTGATTTGAATGTCGTAATTCCTAGTCAAACCCTAATTTACAGCATTAATTCTGGCAATCTGTTGAAACACAATCAACGAAGACAATCATCCGTGGACTTATTTGCTTGTAACGTGCAAACTCATTCATGCCTGCATCAAAGGTGTGAAAACAAACTGTTAAGCATAATCTGAATTTTCTTTTGGTAGTTATACTAATTTAGTTAGCCATATGATAATTGTCGCCCCAAAATTCAAAGTTTTTTACTGTTTCTTATCGTGATTTGTGTAGATTTCGGAAGAATTTGAATTTTATAATTTCATGTGTTATCCAAATTGCAATTATTAGTGAGAGAATAAACAATAATTTCTTGATTGTCTTTCTTAACCCCAACAACAGGCCTAAAGCGTTAACGTTAAGTTGCTTTGGAGCGTGGTAACGAAATTGTATTTAGCAATCCATCTTTATCACAACAGGCTCCACTTGTCTCATTCTGTCTTTCATCCATTATCAAAGAGAATTTAAACATTTCTTGAACTAATGATAATCTCATCATTTCTGAGAACAGAATTTTGGAGCCAACGTTAATCAGAAACTATTTCGAGGTTATGCAACCACAGCTGCAGTAAGGGAGGGCCACACTGAGGTGCTGGAGATACTACTGAAGGGTGGAGCAGCTCAAGCTGCTTGCGAGGAGGCTTTGTTGGAGGCTTGCAGCTTGGGGCGGGCGAAAGCTGCCAAGCTGCTCATGGCTTCGGATATGATCCGCCCTCATGTTGCTGTACATGCTCTTGTTGTTGCTGCAAGCAGGGGATTCGTTGAATCCGTTGAAACTCTCATAAAGGTGCTCTTTGGAAATTGGAGTTTGGGACTATGATGCTTCTGAATTGATGAATGATGAAGTTTTACTTGATTTGTTGACGCAGAATGGAGTTGATGTCAATGCGAATACGAGGGTATTGCTCCAGTCTTCGAAGCCATCTCTCCATGCTAATGTAGACTGCAATGCACTTGCTGCAGCTGTTGTTGGTAGACAAACCTCTGTTGTCCATATGCTTTTAAAAGTAAGCATTCATGGTACATTAATTAGTACTCCCTCCGTCCACCGAAGTTATCCACTTTCATTTAGCACGGTTTTTAAGTAGGATTGTTTGTGTGTTTAGAGTTGTATAAAGTTGTGGGTCCTTCAAATAAACTGTGTGTAATAACTTGCTAAAAAGGTAAATTGGACAACTTCAATGGGACAGAGGGAGTATGAAGCTTGTTTTCTATGTTCTAACACTTTTTTTGGTGAAAGATTGGATGCAGAACAGATGCTAAAGTTAGGCTAGGCGCTTGGTCATGGGATGTAGCTACAGGAGAAGAGTTTCGAGTTGGAGCCGGTCTGGCCGAGCCGTATCCCATCTCATGGTGTGCTGTTGAGTATTTCGAAAGCAGTGGCGAAATCTTGCGTTTGCTTCTTCATCACTTCTCTCTTAATGCTCCTCATTTGGGAAGGACAGTCATCCACCATGCTATTCTTTGCAACAATGCAAGAGCCTTGGAAGTGGTCTTAAACTGCGGTGCTGATACCGAATTCCCAATTCAAACAGCTCAGAATGCAGGCTTGCTCCCCTTACACTTAGCTGCACGTCTCGGATCAACCACATTTCTTCGACTTCTGATCAACGCCGGATGTAATATAAATTCAAGAACAGGATATGGAGAAACCGGGGTAATGATTTGTGCTCGGTATAAACAAGAGGATTGCCTTAAGCTTCTGGTTTCAGCAGGGGCTGATTTGGGCTTATGCAGCATGTCTAATCAATCTGCAGTTTCAATTGCTGCAACATCAAAGTGGAGTCTTGCCTTTCAACAGACGGTTCTTCAAGTGATCCGAGAAGGGAAAATAGCGCGATCCAGCAATCCGGAAGTGTTCTCTTCGTTACTATTCGTGACTCGAGCAAATGATGTTGAAGCCTTGACAGAACTGATCAAACATCAAGATTTGAGCATTGATGAGAGAGATGACACCGGATTCTCAGCAGTTATGGTTGCTGCTGCAGGCGGTCAAGTTGAGGCTTTTAGACTCCTTGTCAATGCTGGTGCGGACGTGGAGATGCAGAATAACTACGGTGAGACTGCGACCACCTTAGCAAAAGCAAACCAGAAAAGAGATGCATTTGTGGAGATACTCTATGCATATGCTTACACGAACCGCGATGGTTTCAAATCCAACGGATCGTCCTCTCTACATCGCGCTGCTCGCCTTGGAAACCTAGATATGGTTCAAGAACTGGTAAATGATGGATTTGATATTAATCTTCTTGATTCAGAAGGATATACTCCATTGATGTTAGCTGCAAGATCAGGAGATGCAGCCATGTGTGAGCTTCTGATCTCCTTAGGAGCCAAATGTGATGAAACTGCACTTTCTTTAGCAAGAAAGGCCAACCAAGGAGACGATGCGGAGCACGTGATACTCGACGAGCTAGCTCGAACGCTAGTAAATAGAGGATCTCGTGTGAAGAAGCACACGAAAGCCGGTAAAGGGACTCCCCATGTGAAGACATTGAAGATGGTTGAGACTGCAGGGGTGTTAAGCTGGGGGAAATCGAGCCGGAGAAACGTGATCTGTCGAGGGGCCGAGGTGGGCCCGAGCTCGACGTTCCGGTGGAACCGGAGGAGGAAGAGTGACGCCGATGATCCGGGCTTGTTCCGGGTTGTGACTAGTAAGAATCAAGAATTCCATTTTTCTTGCTCCGGTGGGACTGAAGTGGCTAAGCTGTGGGTGAGGGGGATAAGGCTTGTCACTCGCCAAGCTATCTTCGGAAGGGTTTAGATTTTTTTTTTTTTTTTTTAAGATGACGAGGGGTAACCTGCAGCCGCTATCAAAGTATGCACTGGATAAAACTCGTTCTCGGATTTAGAGATTCTTGCTACTATTATACGTGGTATTTTATTTTTATTATAGGACTATACAATTTAAATTACGTAGATAGAGTTTTTTTTTTTTTTAATTATGTAGTTAATCTTCTTGTAAAATTGAATACCAAAATAGGCTTTACAATGATTTAGGGGGCGTTTGGTTTGTAGTTTGGAATCGAATTCAAGTTCAGGATTATTCCTTCCAGTTTCAGAATTGGCTGTTTCATTCCAATACACCTGTTTGGTTCAAATATTCAAGTTTAGGATCATTACTATACTTAATGTTTGGTTTGTTAATAAATTTCCAATTTTACCCTCAACTTTTAATTTGATTACAAGTTGGTGTGATCTTCAATTCTTGATGCATCTTGAATAAAAAGCATTGAAAAGGCTTTTACATTTTACAATGATTTAATTTGATTAAATAAACATATTAAATTAATTTCTTGAATTTAAAAAAGGCGCAAACCGCCTCGACTAGAAGGGAATATAAACAGCGAGTTTTAAATTGCAAGACCGCGGAACTAATTTCCCCCAAATCTAAAAAAACCCTAGCTAAACCTCTCGAATTTCGAATCTCGATTCATTCAATGGCGCTGTTGCCGATTCTCCAATTTGAGGAGAAGATCGTTGAGATAGTGGAGAAAAATCCAGTCGTAGTAGTGATCGGAGAAACTGGCTCTGGAAAGAGTACGCAGCTCTCCCAAATTCTTCACAGAAAAGGCTTTACCAAATCAGGTTGCATTGCGGTGACTCAGCCGCGTCGGGTTGCTGCAGTTACAGTGTCCAGGTTTGATTTCGACCGTTTAAGTTTATGCGTTAGTTTGTTGATGGCATAGCGATGCTACGGATGAGAATTTATATACCAATGCTGTGATAATTTGCTAGTGGAAGAAAATGCATAAAATTCCGCCTTTTTATGTTAATAGTTATTCGGTTATTCTTGTTTATGTAATCATATTGAACTAATTTTCCTAACGCAGCAAGATAATCAAGAAAACAGCTAATCATTTATTGCTGCCAATTAAAATCCCATCTTCGGGTTTCTATTTGTCCATGCAACGTGAGATTTTGTGGATTTTCATAAAGTTCTAGTCTTTGTATACTGTGTTCCATATGTGGATGCAATCGTGCATTAACTTTTTTCTCGTCCTGCTGCACCGAATAGACGTGTTTCGCAAGAACTTGATGTGAGGCTTGGGGACGAAGTAGGTTACGCCATTCGTTTCGAAGATAGGACTTCAGAGAAGACAATTATTAAGTAAGTTTACATTATCAAGAGTATTGAAAACTAAAGTGCAAGTCATTTTATTCATTCCATCTGTATATGTGCAGGTACCTAACTGATGGAGTTCTCCTGCGTGAAAGTCTTTCCAATCCAGAACTGAACCAATATTCCGTGATTATATTAGATGAAGCTCATGAGAGGAGCTTGAACACGTAAGTATCACAATTACTTTGACTATCTTATCAATGATGCAATGCTTTTGGTATTTCTTGTATGTATCCTTACTTTTCCATTCTTGGTGAAGTATATTAGTTTGATTTTCGGTAATGTATTGGTCAGGGACATATTGCTGGGATTGATGAAACGGTTGATTAAGTTCCGTGAATCGAATTTAAAGGTCCTGGTCACTTCAGCCACACTTGATGGTGAAAAAGTATCGAGATTCTTCTCAAATTGCCCGATCCTCAATGTACCAGGGAAGTTGTACCCTGTTGAGATACATCATAGCCCAGAAAGGCCTAAAAGTTATATTGAAGCTTGTTTGAAAACAGCTCTTGGTATGGTCCAACTTTGTTTTTGTGGCATCTGAAATAATATCTCGATTATTTCTTGTGTTTTTTTTGTTATTTCACTTTCTTACATTTATCAGTCAGGGGGACGATATAGTTCTCCATCATTGCGTGCCATATTTTCTTCTTTTATGCGTTCAATATTTAGATGCTTCATGCATGGTTTGTAGATATACACACTCAAGAACCTGAAGGCGACGTCTTAATTTTCATGACGGGACAGGTCAGCACCTTGTTGTTTTCTTCTACCATGTTCTGTTCTATCCCTTTTAATTTTGTCACTATAGAGATATTCGTTGACTCTCATTCTAGGATGATATAGACAAGATGGTCTCGAAATTAGAAGAGAGAATCCAAAAACTGCAGGAAGGCACTTGTATGGATGCTTTAGTTTATCCTCTTCACGGATCCTTGCCTCCTGAATTGCAGGTCAGTGTTTACTTCTTAATCTGCTGCTGTTTATATTTTATTTCTAAGAGTTTCAATCAAGACTTTCTATTTTCCGTCCTTATATGTGCTAATCCCTCTATTTTATACGTAAGTTTTCTCTAAAACACTGTCTTGTGTTGTTGCTTCCTACCAGGATAATACAATCTAATCAGGTGCAGTAACACAAGCTTTTGAATTTGATATTGCTTAGAGCTTTAAGGATCTTGTGTGATATAAAAACCACTCAGATTCAAGCTTTGCAGGAATTTTTTGTTGGTCTTGTTCTCTTAAAAATGCAATGTTCTATTTACTGACTCGTCCCCCAGTTTTTTTAAGGTTCTGCTTGTCCTTTTGACTATATAGCTCTTTCTTGAGATTTGTCAGTTAGCTTTCTGTTCCTGTTGCTCTTTTCTTTCTCAGTTTTGTCTTACACTTGCATTGCTTGTGCAGATCCGTGTATTCAGTCCCCCACCTCCCAATTGTCGCCGATTTATTGTTTCTACTAACATAGCAGAGACATCTTTGACTGTTGATGGTGTTGTGTAAGATACTGGATACTCTTTAAGATTAGCATTAGCTTATATATATGCTCATGAACCTGTTGCTACTTAAAATTATCGTACTTGGAACACCATGACATATTGCCAAGTTGAGATTTACCAAGCCTATGATCTATTACGATAGACTGAAGTGTTAGTAGTTGCCTTCCTTCTTAAACTCCCCTGTATCCAGATCCTCTAGAATCATTAATAATTTCAGTAAAGAATATTTCTGACTCTTATGCTTATTGCTACAGGGTAAAACTTTGCCAATGGTTCTTATACTTCGGGCAAAATTTAGGAACTTAAGATTTTAAAGGCCAATTATGTCCTGTTATTTAGTATTAAGAACCTTTTTCCGTGAAAATTTTCAAATAATTTGACTTGAACTACAGGTATGTAATTGATTCTGGTTTCGTGAAGCAGCGGCAGTACAACCCTTCATCTGGCATGTATTCTCTTGATGTTGTCCCAATAAGCAAGTACATAATTTTCTCTCTCTAATTACTTTATCAAATTCTCGTATGGTCTTATTATACCTTCACATGGGTATTCTCTTTCCTATTTGGGTGCCAATATTCTAGCTTGGGATTATCTCCGTGGTCTTAGTTTTCTGTGCTTTTTCTTCTGCTTTTAAGAGCCCTGGAAATATTTACCCCAAAGGGCTATTTTAATGTCATAGATTGGGGAACGAGTATTGGAAACGAAAACACTATTTTCTAGCTAAGCTTGGCATATAGAATGATATATATTGTTCTACTTCCCCTCAATTATTTTTATGCCTAAGTAAATAAAGTTTCTAAGAATCGACTCTTTTCTGTCACATATTTCAACCAGTCTAGATTAAGATGTGATTCAATTTGATCATATGACATCTTAATTGTTAATTAAATATTAAATCTATGAGTGATTCATGAAAATTATTACACAATGAATTCATATTATCATTATTCACATAAAAAATGATTTTAGAGTGCAGGCTAATCAGCGCGCTGGACGAGCTGGAAGAACACGCCCTGGAAAGTGCTATCGTATGTACCCATATGAGGCCTACAAGGATGATTTTCTGGATGCTACAATCCCCGAAATACAGAGGTCTTCCCTTGCAGGAAGTATCCTGTACTTGAAATCAATGGACCTACCAGACGTTGATATTCTCAAATTCGACTTCCTTGACCCACCTTCTTGTAAGATAGCATCATCTTACCTGCCTTCTATTCAACTGAGAGACATTTTTCCTTCTCGTCAGATTTAGTCTCTATATGGATCTGAATGCAGAAAACTTATCTTGCCTTTACTGCAGTCGAGGCTTTGGAAGATGCCTTAAAACAGTTATACCTCATTGGTGCCATAGATGAAGAGGGTGCAATCACAAGCCTTGGACGAACCATGGCTGGTAATAAAATTGTCTTCTGAACTTAAATCCTATCTCAGGGTGAATAGCTCCTTTCAATTGGCTTCTAAAATTCATTTTTCTGCCTATATTTGCGGAGTTTGATGTGACTCCATTTCGTTCTACTTTTTCCAGTTCGCTATTATTCTCATACTACAACATATGTGGCAGGAAGAAGTCCTCATCTCAGCTTCTTTTTCTTCAAAATTATCCTCCTGCCTACTGGCAATGTGCTTGATTTTTTTGAAAAGTGTTTGGTCCTAAACAACTCGATGATCTTCTACTTTTATCTTTAACTCACCATCACCATCACGATCTAGTCATTTCAGTTATGTGCAGCCCATGATTTTGATTAGTCTTTGGTCCAAATAGTTGTTGGGAAGTTTCCTTAAGATTTGGAGTCTTTTGTCTTTGCAGACCTTCCCCTGGAACCTTCATTATCTCGGACCTTGTTGGAGGCAAATGAGTGCGGTTGTCTTTCTCAGGCTTTAACAGTTGCTGCAATGTTATCTGCAGAGACTACGTTGCTCGTAGGCCAAAAGTAAGTTTTTCAATTGTCTTGTTCATTTCTGTTTCTATAGGCGTATGCTAATAGGTCCATGGTTATGAGTGTTACCACTCTTTCTCCTGCAGCTAGTGCGATGTTAAAACTGTTTTCAAGTGCTCTTGGTTGTTCATAAGAAGTGTAAATTATTCCTCAGGTAGAGGAGTATAGTGTTGAATACAATACTTCTTATCTCTTTGTAATACCAGATTCTGCTTGCGTCCAAACAGAAATTCTTCGTATAAATTGTCTGCTTTTAACTGGAAAACAGTCCAGCAATTGCCTACCTTTTTGTATGTAACTTTGTAGTATTGTTAAGCTTTACGTTGAGAACGTTAGACCGAGGGTTAAAACCAACGAGCATGTCCCATTAGATTTGTTACTTTTCACTGCTTGGAATCAATCGCTTCTTCCTCATCTTCAAATTGTGGTTGTGTTGCAGTAAAAGTGCAGATAAAAAGCGGAAGCAATCTCCTTCGAACCTTCCTGATGGTTCTGGCTTTGGCGACCACATTCAGTTCCTGCAAATATTCGAAATCTGGCACCGAACTGAATATAACACAAACTGGTGCAAAGAGAATAACTTGCAGGTACTACCATTTCTTTCTTTCTTTCTTTCTTCTTTTTAATGCTTTGCACAATCAATCGCACGAATCCCAACTATTTCAAATACGTTTTCTGTAAAAATCAGAAGTGTTAACCTCGTGTCAAAGCGATACATCTCGATGGTGTTAGACCAGATACTAACATATTCAATCATCTAGCTTATGAATCAATCATCTAGCTAAGTGGGTGTTGGAACAACTTATTGAAAGCTGCTTTTAGCTTTAAGCTGGTGCGGAGGTGCTTGGGACACCCAACTTAAAGCTTAGATTCTCTAAAATTGAGTCAAAAATAGAGAAGCACTCAATCCCAGCTTTTCACTTCAGCTTATTGTTTATGATTTTTTCGGACTAAATTACCCTTAAAAATTTTATTTAATTTAAAAAATATCTCTAACCCTAATATTTATTAGAATTCTTTTTTTTCAACATAATTGTCGTGTCTCTTCCTCTCTCTCTATCAATTATAGTAGTATTATATAATACTTATATTAATTTAATATTTTATATTATTAAATTAAAATCATAAAGCAAAAAACAATTATAGAATAAGAACAATTTTTGAATTTACTTATTTATTACTCCATCTGTTCCACTCCATTAGTCCACTTTCTTTTCGGCACGGAGATTAAGAAAGTTGTTTGTTGTGTGTAAAATAGATAAAGTAGTGGGGTCCACTTGAATATATTAGAATATTATTTTAAGTTAAAAAGGGAAAGTGGACTAATGGAGTAGAACGACCCAAAAAGGAAAAGTGGACTAATGGAGTGAAACAGAGAGAATATAAAATAATAACACTAATGGCAAAATAGACATTTCTTCTAAAAAACAATAATAAGCTACTTCTATGAGCAATATTCCAAACATTATTTTTCCCACTTTCAACTGCTTTCAACATTTATTTCCATACACTAACTGATTTTCAAATAAGCTGCTTTCAACTGCTTAAAGCAGCTTTCAACACTTATCAATAAGCTTCAGCTACTCCAACCACCCCCTAAATAAGAAAATCATATGACATGCTAAATAAATTGTTTCACTTATCTTAGGTGAGGGGGATGATGTTTGTCAAGGATGTACGGAAACAGTTATGCCAAATAATGCAGAAGATTGCTAAAGGTCAGTATTTCACATATAAATGATGAAGTTCTTTCTTTCTTTGAGCCACTAGTCTCTCTCTCCTCATAACAGGATCCATGGAGGTGAAAATAAGTCGAAAGCGGAGTGAAGATCAAGAGTACAGATCCTTGAGGAAAGCTCTTTGTTCCGGATACGCAAATCAACTTGCAGAGCGCATGCTTCGCCATAACGGCTATCGAACCCTCGGTTTCAAGTCATCATTAGTACAGGTAGATGATCAATGATAATTCCACTAAAAAAACAGAATCCCACATCTTCAGATTTGCAGGTACACCCATCATCAGTGCTGAGAGCAGATGAAGACGGCATGTTCCCGAATTACGTCATCTATCACGAACTCATCGCCACCACGAGGCCCTACATGCGGAACGTATGTGCGGTTGAGATGCACTGGGTCAGACCCGTGTTAGCGAAACTCGACAATCTGAATGTCAGCAAACTCAGGTACACAGATAACTTCGTCTTAGGAATCCTAACGCGTTCAAGAAATCGTTTTTTCTTTATAACACTGGTCGTTTTGCAAAGTAGTGGAGGAGCCAATCAGTCGAAAGAAGAAGCTGAACCAGAAGACACAAACTTGCAAAAGGATGGTGGTGATGCTGCTCAGCCTCAGCCTGGTGAGGACCGAGAGAGTAAAATCCGCGCGGCCCGCGAACGGTTTCTTGCTCGTAGTGGTCAAGCCAACAAATAGCACACATCATATAAAGCAGGGGATGATTCATGTGGAGTGAGAATCGAAAGAGCAGACTGTGTAAGTGACATTTTGGCTTTCCATAGTTGTGAATTTGACTTTGATGAAAGAATATAGCCATTTGTACAAATAACGGCGCCGTTTTTACTTTTGAGCTTGAGAATTTTGATGAATCTAATTTGAGTTTTTATCTCTGTTCTATAAAGATGTTCTCTTTTTATCTAATCATCACATTCTTAACCACTAGAAAATAAATTAGGGTTAATCACATTAAACTCCCTCGACTATCGAGTTTTTTCACTTTACCCCCTGAACTATCAAAAGTTGCATTGTCCCCCTCAATTATGGAATTCATTGCATATAGCAACTTTTCCGGCCAACAATCTCACTACATATATAAGTGTAAAGGTAATTTTATCAAAATACTTAAAAATACTAGTATTATTTAAGTAGTTTTTATTTTATATCACCATTTATAGTCTTGGGCTTTTATAATTCTCGCTTCATGACTCACTTCGCATTCCTTCTTCTTGTTCCTACCTTTTTAATTTTGTTAGATTATAATTTATATTCTAAATTAGGATTAGAAAAAAAGTTAGCAAAGAATCAAATTGCACAAAGTCAATAGTTCAAGGGGATATTTCTTAAAATTTAATAGTGCAGGGAGTAAAGTGCATTGAGCTATTTATTATTGACGAAAACTACCCTCCCCGTTGTCACATGTGGCCGGAATGTTGGCTGAAAGTTGCTCTTTGCAACGAATTCCATAATTAAGGGGGACAATGCAACTTTTGATAGTTCGGAGGTAAAATAAAAAAAACTCGATAGTCTAGGGGGTTTAATGTGATTAACCCTATAAATTAAATGGATAGTAAAGTCAAAATTGTTCAAATTCAATAGCCTATGGTTGAACTCTCTCCTGTGTGGTTTGCGGTAACGCTTGCGAGGAGCGAAGGTTTCCTGAGTGCGTCTGCCAGTAGCGAGCTGCGGGTTCCACGTATAAAAAAAAAAAAAAGATTCAATTAAAATCGAAATTCATGAGTTTGAATTTTATTTCTTGACAAGGGATTATACGAACCAATGGAGAGAGATTCCAATCACGTGAATGAGCGGATGGAGAAAGCGATTGAAGTTGGCTTCCATGGATTTACAGTTGAGCAGCTCGCCACCCTTCTCGTGTTCATCGGTTCTACTTTTCCTCTGTTCAGTAATCCTCATGAAAATCACGGTGAGGACGACCGCAGAAGAAAATTGCTCCCTATCTTACGTCACCAGACTCATTAAAATATACCCAACTGCTGCATTTGCTTGGACAACACAAGCTACACACTTGATCTTGGATTCCAATCCCAACTCCAAGGGCTAGAGAGAGAATCTGGAAACTAGCGCGAACAGGGAGAGAATCAAATAATTTCGCCCATATGCAAATCTTGCTTCTTCGTTCAAGTTCGTTGCTTTGCACGGGATCGAAGTATAATTGAAACGTCTGTAAGAAATTATGTCATCAATGGTGCTGATCTGTACCTCTTTTGAACTCCTCCAAAGTTGACTCCCCCCCTCTAATCACCTCTTTCCTTTCCCAGATTATCTAAACATCTCCTCTTTCCGATGGCTGAGGATCATATTCAAATAGAAGTGGAAGATTCTAGCATCCCACTTGCTAATGCTCCTCTCCTGAAGAATCCTGATGAAAATCACTCAGACACTCCAGGTGTTCGAGAAAATGCCAAAGAGAGTCTTCTGGACAAGACCCTTCAAAGACTGGATCTCTTCCTCTGTTTGTTGGGGTTCAATCAGTCCTCGGTGGCGAAGTCTCTGGCCTCGTGGGTGGTGTTTTTGGTGTTTGGGGTTTTGCTTCCGGTGGTGATGCTTGAGCTCTCGAATTGCCCGGGGTGTGAGAAGGGTCAGATCAAGAGCTTTGAGGTTGGGATAGTGGTTTCTCAGGCTTCTTTGGCTGCTTCATCTTTGCTCTGCGTTTCGCATAATTTGAGGAAGTATGGTGTGAGGAAGTTTCTGTTTGTTGATCGGTATACTGGGTATGTGGAGAGATTCAGTGGGCAGTATGTTCAGAAGATTTCAGTGAGTAATGCTATAACTTACTTGTTCATATCAAATGCATGTGATTTAGGATTGTTTGCTGCTTACTTCCTTGATTTATTATTGAAGCTAATGTGTGTGTGTTCATGTTGAAATGCCCATGTTTATTTCATTGATCAGAGATCTGTTTTTAGCCTTTATTGTTGGTACTCCCTCCATCCCACTATTACTGTCCCCTTTGGTTTCGGTACGGAGATTAAGAAACTTTGTTTAAGTGTGTATTTTATGAGTTTTAATTGTATTAAAAAGTTAACACAATTTTCGATGAGTGATCGGTGGAAAAAATGAGAATTTATCCAAATTTTTGTAGGGCATAAATGAGAAAGTCGATTTTTTTTTATATTGTATTTTAAGAAATAATCTTAAGTTTCCAAAAAGTTAAAAATCATAAATTTCCAAGTACGGAGTGGAACGAAAATCATGTGAGAAATAGATTTTTGGAGAGAGAGAGCATGATAATGTGGGAATGAGTATTAAGCAAGAGGGATCCATTTTATTTTTTGTTTAAGAGTAGTTTTTGCTATTTTAAGAAAGAAGACAGTAATAGCGAGACAACCTGATTAGAAAAGTAGGACATATGAAGTATTTGCTAGTATAGATGATAGGAGATTCTGCTTGTATTCTTGCCTTTTCTTTTAATGAAGTAAAAGATGAATATATAGAAGTGTTGTAGTGATTAGTAAGTGTCCTGTAGTAAGAGGAGTAGTTATTATGAACCCCGTAGACCATCCCCATGGGGGTGGTGAAGGGCGAGCCCCAACAACGCCTTATTGCTTCAAGAGAAACTCCCGTCGAAGTTCACTATGAATCTTTAGGGAATTATTACGAGATTTATGGACGTGAAGGAATTCTTGCAAATCTGGAGCTCTTTATTGTGTGTTAAGAGTGCATGATTACTCTATTGCGTACAATTTGTACAATTTTGTTGGTTGATTGGATGAACTCGAACTAAAATTCATACTCCCTTGCAGCATTCCGTGCGGTTGCTAGTAATATGGGTGATCCCGTGTTTCCTCTTGAAGACAGTACGCGAAATCATCCGAATCATGTACGTTCATCACAAGTCATGGTGGCACTCTGCTGCGATTCTCATTGCCTTCGTGTTATCATGGATGTATGTGGTCGGTATCATTCTCTCAGCCTGCTTCTTGTTCCACCTGGTCTGCACCTTGCAGATCATACACTTTGAGGACTACGGAAAGCTCTTAGAGAAAGAATCTGATGTCGTAGCATTGCTCCAAGAGCATGCCCGCCTACGCTACTACCTCTCCAAGATAAGCCACCGGTTCAGAATATATCTCCTCCTCCAGTTCGTCATTGTCACCGTTAGCCAGTTCATGTTTCTCTTCCAGACCACCGGATACAATGGGATGATCACTTTCATCAATGGAGGTGATTTTGCAGTAAGTTCCAAATCTTGTCCTTGTCTCTCCAGAAATGGTTTTTTTCGGATAAATGTCATGAACATTTGAGCTATGTTGTACCCATTCTTGAAAACATAAGCTTATACTACATCCGTCCCGCTATTTCCGGCACACTTCATTTGAGCACGGAAATTAAGAAAGTAGATGATTAAGAATGAGAAATAGGTAGATGATAAAGTATGAGAGAGAAGATGAGTGAGAGTAAATGATAAAGTAAGAGAGATAAGATGGTAAAGTATGAGAGAGATGATAGTTATTTCCAAATTAGGAAGTGTGCCAGAAATAGCGGGACGTCCATTTCGGCAAAGTGTGCCAGCAATAGCGGGACGGAGGTAGTACTAAAACTAAATTTTCTCATTTCTCGAATTCTTCGGGTGATTTTACAGTAATTCCTTAAATCTTGTGCCGTCTCTGCAGAAATGGTTCTCTTGGATAAATGCCATAAACATTTGACCTATGTTGTACCCATTCTCGAAAACATACTAAAACCGATTTCTCTCGTTTCTTGAATTGTGTAGGTGACATCTATAGTTCAAGTGGCTGTGATAATTCTTTGTCTGAATGCTGCTGCAAAAATCTCCCACAGAGCTCAAGGCGTAGGAGCACTAGCAAGTCGATGGCACGCCTTAGTAACTTGTAGTGCTAATAATGCTTCTTCTAATCTGCATAATTCAAACAGCTTGGGAAATTTAGAAGCTGCAGAGAAGTTGAATTCACTCAGTGCAGACTACTCAGAAAGTGATTTAGAATCTTTGGATTTCCTTACCGGGCCAAGTAACGTGCAGCTCGCGTCGTATATGTCTTCTTACCACAAGAGACTAGCCCTCGGTACTAATCAGTCTATCCTCGTACATATTTTTATCATGCCTGCAAATCCGAGGGTTTGAAATGTTGTTATGCAGTGATGTATTTGCAGTCGAATCCGGGTGGGATCACGATTTTCGGGTGGACGGTTGATCGCGGGCTGATCAACACTGTATTCTTCATTGAACTATCTCTTGTCACATTTGTGTTGGGGAAGACTATCGTCATCACATGAGAAGGCATGTGCAGCAGTGTCGTCCCTCTTTCGACTGAGCCGTACACCGCGCTTGCTTGCCGGTAGAAGGCCATAGCCTTCCCAGTTTCACTTCTTTCTTCAAGACTAGAGCTGAGGAGACAACGTTGGAGAAAAGTTTTGAGGTCAAAATATCTGTGTATTATATATAGTCTTGGGGAGGTTCAGCCTACAAGAGGTTAGAATGTATATGTTGGTTGTGTTGTACAATTTGTTTATTTGTCAGAGAAGAAATATAGAAAGACTTGCATCTCTCATTGTCCAAATTTATCAAGTCAACACAACAAAGTTTCCTCCGTCCTATTAAAATAGTACGGACACTTTTCTTAAGGGACCCACAAACTGACGCGAACATATTTTGAACTTATATTTCCGCACACAATATATAATACTTCCTCCGTCCCTATTTTATATGCCTATTTACTTTTTCACTTAGATTAAGAAAAAATTTCATGATATGAAAGTTAGATAAATGTTGGTATTGGAATTTGAGTAAATTAAAGTAAATTACTAAAAAGTTAATGTTATAATTGTGTTTGCTATTATAAAAGTTGAATTAAATAGTTTTTTTTATATTATCATATTAATTAGATCTATTAAAGTATGTGAAAGATTTAGTAGATACAAAAAATTGTTAATAAGTATATAGATTTGGGACAGACGAAAAAAGAAAGTAAGCATATATATTTGGGACGGAGTGAGTATTGAATTATTGTTCACTAACTGAAGTCAGCAAATAAAACTCAATAGAAAATTACTTTGCCCACGCAATCTAAAAAGCTAATTTGGATAACTGACTAATTCAGTAGACTAACTCAGTAGCAACATTCAGTAGCACAAACTTTTGCGTTTGAATTGAAATTTGCATTCAAGTGTATTCACCTCTCTCTACACCTGAAGGCTCAACTTTGGACCAACAATTGGAACTTAACACACACAATATCTATCAGAACAATTCCTCCGTACCAAAAACAAACTGAACCATTTTAATGGGATTGAGGGATCAGTACATTTCTGCAAGAAAAAAAAAAAACAATGCCAGCCAAACACAGTATGAAGAGGAACAATATGTAATAGTACTAACATCAACACAGACCAAAACAAACATTTGTAGTATTTGAAATCAATTTAACAATATCTATAAAGAGAATTAAAATTATGTTACATACACAATTCCTCAACAGAGTGTGCCTAACATTAGAGATGGAGTTCCAATTGTCAGCAGGAAGAAGAAAACTCAATTCATGAAAGCTCTCTCCCCTCAATCATGGCCATATTCAATATTGCATAATTCGAAGGTTGATTCAACTACTGACCAAAAAGACCACCAGAGCCAAACTCTCCTTGTTGAAGCTCCTTCCTCCTTTGCTCTTCCAACGGATCGGGACTCTTCATTACCCTTCGCACACGCCTACAATCACGTTTTTCAAAAACTAAATAACCGAAGAAAAATTTAAAACTCGAGCGTAAAAAATCATCCATGAGGCAAAATACCTGTCCTGCGCATGGTGAGCAGGAAAAGTAGGCATAAACTCCTTAGACTTTGGAAGAGGGACTTCGCGGAACCATTCATGATTGAGAGCTTCTTCAGCAGTGATCCTCTGCATGATTTTCGCATTCATGATCAGATTCTCAACCTTCTAAAGAAGTGAAATAAACTTAAGTAGCAAGAGATACCTTCTCGGGGTCGTAAGTGAGAAGCCGGTTCAGGAGGTCGAATCCAGCATCAGAGAGTACAGGCAACCCAGTAAACGACGTTGCTGGGAATTTCCTACGCAGTAAGTTGTACCTGAAAGAAAGGTTAGTGGTTAGAAGCAAAAGAAATTTAACTCAAGCAACTGAACTGTCACCAATGGAGGCCTGAAAGCCACACCAGATCACCCAAAGCTGGAAGCCTGGGAAACAGTGGCAAAAGAAAGACAACATAAATTCTTGAGATCAACTAGATTAGGTTCTGTATAATCAAGATATCGACACTTACTGGTGCTTGACGAAGTTCACCTTGACTCCGGGGAGTTTTGAAAACCCAGGCCAAATTGTCTCATTTGGAGTGCCAAGGATCCTGAATATCTGCCGTTTCAGCCAAAAATAAAGTAATTAGATCAACTAGATTGTACGGGGTTTATTATATCCAGAATAAGTAAAGAAATAGAAAATTGAAGCCTGAAGACAGATTTACCTTGTCCAGCTGCTCAACCTCTGTCTTTCCGTTGAATAGCGGTTCCTTTGACAATAGCTCAGCCATAATGCACCCCAGAGACCACATATCAATTGCCGTGGAATATAGTTTGGTTCCCAAAAGAAGTTCTGGCGCCCTACAAGTGATCATATGATTTAGTTTTCTAATCGAGGCAGACAGTAAATTATAGGGGGAAATTACAAATGGAGTTTAACTAAAAACGGAGAGATAAAATAAAGCAGAGTTAACAGCCCTTCCTCCCAAACCCCAAGAATTTTGGCATAAAGTGATGCTAACCTGTACCAAAGAGTAACTACCAAATGAGTATACGGTTTCAACGGGCTCCCATACTGACGAGCTAGACCAAAGTCACATATCTTCAACTCACCACGGTTATTTAAAAGCAAATTGGAAGTCTTCAGATCTCGATGAAGCACCCAATTGTCATGAAGATATTTGACACCTTCAAAAAGTTGGAGCATCAGACATTTAACTTCACTTTGACTAAAAGGTTGTTTCATAGTCTCCATCAATGCTTTAAGATCATGTTCCATGTACTCCATTACCATAAATATGCTGTCAAGACTGCTCCCGACAACCACTTCTTTCACATCCACAATTGAGGGGTGATCAAATGAGAGAAGAACGTTTATTTCTCGGAGTGAGGTCAAAGGAAACCCTTCTCTCTCTTTCTCCATCTTGACCTTCTTCAGAGCAACAATTTCTCCAGTCTTCTTATCCCTAGCCCTGTACACAACCCCATAAGTACCTTCATCTATCTTGTTGAGTCTCTCGAACTCATCAACACTTCTGCAACCTTGAAGCATATTAACGCTCCTTTGAGGGGTTTGTGGCGGCCCAGCTGCAGTAGGAGACTCCGGATAATCCTCAGAATCAGTTTCAGACTGGGCGACACTAGCACCATGGTTCTGATCATCATCAATCTCCATGAGGTCGTTATCGCCATCATTGTCTTGATAAGTATCTCTGCTAGAAGACCTAATACGCTCATCTGATGTTTTGACCTGCCCTATTTCTGGACTTATTGATTTACTATGTTCGCTAGCACGCTCTGAACTGGACTTACTCCTTTGTTTAGGCATATTTTCGTAGTCAGAAATCTCACCTTCATCAGCTGGAGAATCAGCTTCATTAGCCCAACGAGACGATACTATGGTTCGTGTGGGTGCATAATCATCTTCATCTACTTCCCCCATTTCCATGTTGTTGACCCACTTGTCTCCTTCAGGTTGCAATGACGATGTTTCAGCAGGGACTGCTGCTGTATCAGATCTCAAGTCAACATTAGAAGGAGATGGCTCTAACTTAATCTCACAATCATCTATGGCTAAAGTCTTTGAATTTTCATCTGAACTAGGTTTAGGGTAAGGTGACAGGTTACGAGACTTGACCACTTGGGCTGAGGGAACTAAAGTAGTAGAATCAGAATTACTACTTTTGGTTGCCTCCCTATCATCTCTATCCCAAATAATCGGCGAAAACTTCCTCTTCTTTGTCTGTGGAGGAGATAAATGATTAGAATCGTCTAGATTTTTAAAATCAGTTTCTCTATTGCCTCGTGTCCCTGACTCAACTGCCTCATCAGATCCATCACTATAAAGCTCTCCCGGCTCTCGATCCATTGCACCTACTGCAGGCTGGCATTTCCTCGGTCCACCACCATCACCACTACTCCCGGAACCACTTCGACTAAAAGCGGAATGAGATCCACCATTCAACAAACCTCTTTCTTTGACATCCCTCTCCCTGGCCTTATCTTCCAATCTATCTCGACCTCGAGCCCTTAGCTGACCCCTCTCGTAGTCCCGAGCTCCATTTCTAGCCAGTTCAGAATCACCTCTTCTATACCCGTTCTCCTTCTTCGATATCTCAAAATCAGTCTCGCGTTCCCTATATTCATTTTCTCTGTAACCACCGTATTTTCCAGCAGCCATAAATGTACCGTTATTTGAATTCGTCTACAGAGAAAAAGCCAAACCGGAACCCTAACTTTAACCACCCAAAGAACACCCCTATATCGGATTTTCGTGACAAAAAACGAAATTCCCCAAATTCAATCAAACCTAATCAAATTAGCAAATCGAAGAGACAAGAAAAAATATATTTCCCCCTTTTATATCGCAAACTCAACACAGATCTGAAAGAATAGGAAAACCTAAACCACAAAACCCAGCCTCTCACAAAACAAGAATCTTTCTTTTTTTTTTTTCTTTTTCTTAATCAACAAAAGCAAACACGACGAATTAAAATCCCAGACACCAACCCAGAATCCCGAAAGAAACAGAAAACCCTAGAAAATAAATGCTAGAAATCTTCCTCAGCCCTTCCACTCTCCACGGTGAAGAACTCCAAAATCAGATACTTACCGATCAATTAACCGCAGATAGTTATAGCGGCGGCGCCGGGACGTCTTCTCTCGCGACGAACTCGGGGGGTGGTGTGGGGAAACAGCCAAATACAGGAGAGAGTGAGTCGCCTCCGCGTTGGCAGTCTAATTATTGCTTCTCTTTTTCGTATTTAATTAGTAGGAGTATTTTTTTTCCATTGTACGGTGGATTGCGATTTGGGCCGGCCTTCGCTTTCAAATCCAGACCGTTCAAAATGCCCGCGCTCCCGTGTCCGGGTTAACTCATTTATGAAGCTTATCTCGTTCACCGAATCGAGTCGAGTTAGGTTTCAATATCTAAAAGTAATCATATTTCGAATATTGAATTTAATTTGATCTCTCAATAATAACATGAAACACAACAACAAATATATGTATTTTTGCTCGATCATCAATAGATTATGATAATATGTCATGAATCAATTATTTACTAATTATTAATTAGTATGTTTGATTTTGAAGTTTTATATGGAGATATGTAAAAAATCACTCAAAAGTCTCCCGTGTTACCATATGGATAGAATTCAGATATTAATCCTTTTATGTTTTATACAAAAGACAAAAAGTATAAATAAAAGATTTTTTTGCATAAATATATATAACGATTATGCATAAAATTCACATTAACTATGAGTTCTCATCAAATCCACACCCAATATATATATATGGCTACATTTTAATAATGATTTTTTTTTAAAATTACAACACCAAAAAAAAATACATTTGTAATAATTAATAATACATGGTCTAAAAGTTCTGCTACTAAATCCCCTATTATTTTATTCAAAACCCCAAATCTTGGAACAGTTGAAATTCAACTACTTGTCTAATTGCTAACCAATCAGACAAATTTATCCAATAAAACGCTAAAAATAATCTCATATCGACACTCGATTTGATCCACCAAATTAGTGCGCCGGGTGTAACTCTTTCAATTCAAACGACCCTATTGCAAGCGGACTTGAATAATCTCATATCGACAATTTGATTCACCAAATTAGTGCGTCGGGTGTAACTCCTTCAATTCAAGCGACCCTATTGCAAGCGGACTTGATTGAAACCGGGGGATCCGAAAACGAACCATCGGCAATCTGATCAAATATCCACTTATTGGCTGCTTCTGTGAAGTGAATCCCATCCCAACTTATCCAAACTGATGGATCCTCACATGACTTGGCTAGAACTACCTCTGTCCCATTCACAACTGTCTTCACCCCACATTTGGAGAATCTATTGTAGTTGTAGTTTCCTCCATACCCACAGCATGCTTTGAATGCCTCCTCAAATCCTTCAAATCATCACACAAAAGGGCTTCACATAATGCATTTTTATGTTGAAATTCATGTTAAATTGACATGATTTCTTCAAGAAAACTTGCCTAAGCTTCACATAATGCATTTCTATGTCACAACTTATGCTAAATTTGACATGATTTCTTCAAGAAAACTTGCCTAAGCTTCACATAATGCATTTCTATGTTACAACTTATGTTAAAATTGACATGATTTCTTCAAGAATTTCTTTGTTTGGCTGACATAATGCGTTTGTGATTTTTTCAAGAAAACTTGCCTAATTTCTTTGCCTGGCTTATGAGAGCATATTTGGCTCCACAAATCCTTCAAATCATCACACAAATGAATGGATGGATGAATGAATGAATGTTCTTAACATAATGCAGTTTATGTTAAGTTGACATGATTTTTAAAGAAAACTTACCAAATTTCTTTGCTTGGGTGATGAGAGCATACTTGGCTGAGTAGATATCAACATATGTGATTGCAGCTAGAGGGAGTTCCTTCCTTAAATCCATCACGGCTTCGTGTAGTTTAACGTTGAAACACTGCGAAAGCTCGTTGTATGGGATCAGACAACCGTATGTATCAACTTGTGGTGTTGTAGCTGCTAGAGCATCTAGAATGTATGTCAAACAACCCAATGGTGCTGTGTTGTGTATCCAGAAAGTTCTTCCTCCTAGACCGTATATGCTCTGTACATAAGCCATAATAACAAGCATTCCACTTACGTTGAAATCTTGAAAACTAATACTCCATGAAGTAAATAGTGATTCATTATTCATACCTTGATAACAGTAGAAAACTGTCCTATCATATCTGGGACTTGTGCCTTAACTTCCTCAAGGGTCAGATTGAGATCTAAACCAGCAGTGAGATCATTTTGGCCTATGTCGAACGTGTATAATGCCCGATCGGGCAGCAAGTTCCCGAAGAACCCTTAAGGAAAACAGACAATCTAACTTCAGTTCATAGTTCATACATGAGGATTTGCAAAAGTATACATACCTTGTTTAAAAATCTGTGATCTAGTGAGAAAATCCGAGTACTCGATGCTTTGAACATCGAGGGAGATCGGACTATACCCTCCCGTGGAGATGGACAAGTTTTGAGGCCTTATAGTGGAAGCAGAAGTTGCAAAATTAGCTCCACGGCTGAAGTTTGATCCAACAGAATCAAGATAAGCACTGAGGTAAGGCAATCCTAGACTTTGAGCTGCAAGAACGAGTTTCAAATTTCAAGAATCAAGAAAATGAATACTTATACTTAGCCTACATATGTTGTAACTTGTAATAGAAAGCTGCATACCTATAAAGTCGATGATGAGACGGCCGTCGGAGTAGCGGCCTACGGGAGCATGGAAGAAGGTTTCTCCATAGGGCGGAGGAACTTGGCCGTAGAGTGCAGAGAAGCCACCGGTGTCGGAATTCGAGTCGCCGAAGTTGAAGATGGCTGGGAAGTTGCAGGTGTTGGAGGCAAGAACTGAGGCTGGGAGAAGCAGCTCAGCTATCAGCAAGGCATAGATTTTAGACTCCATCAAGAATGTCTCGAAAATCAAATGTTTAGCATCTCAAATATACCTTCCACGAATTTCAATGCTATGATTATATAATACAAAGCTTGGAAAATTCAATGCCCACAACCTTGACTTTTGGTGTTTTACAAGAGCAGTATGCATCCATGTAGCTTCAAGACAAATCTCGATGTTGGAAGAAAAGTACTGGTGGTTTGAAAAATGAATTTGACATCTACACGTAGTTGAATCGCCACTGCAAGAAGACAACACTTGAAGATGAAGAACAGCAGAACCAAAACCAGAGGCAGGGTTAAGACTTAAGCATTAACTATCATAAGCTTAAAACCAAAACCAACGCTTGACGAATGTAGATTTCCATCGTCACAGAAAGAGAAGAAAAAATAAACCTACGAAATCGATAAGTAGGCGGCCGGCGGGGGCGTGGAAGAATGTCTCTCCGTTGGGAGGAGGAGCTTGGCCTAAACGCCGCGAGAAGCCCACCGGTGTCGGAATTCGAGTCGCCGAAGTTGAAGACGGCGGGGAAATTGCAGCCGTCCAATTATTAGCAATGTGAAGGCCATGGATCGACGCAGATGTAGGGACAAGACTGATTTGAGATGTGATCGGAGGATAATGAAATTATTTTTGGCTCATCTGAACCCGAATTGTTGCTTATCAAAATCAGTTGTTGAAATTAGGGCCAAGTCTTGTCAGTAATTTAGGGTTTCTCTTGGTACGGAATCAATCTTTACTTCGACAACATTTAGGTTCCTCAAACAATGTAATATCTTACACCGGATAAATCCTTAACCCTCCTCCCTCTTACTAAGACTGAAGAAACAGCGCAACTTTACTTATGGGCGCATCGGCTATGGTTAGCTCAGGGTAGTTGAAGCTACTCTGTGTGGTTTGCGCACAAGGAGGAGCGGGGGTTTGCAGAGTCTTGCACCAAAGCGTAGCGGCCGGGTTCCACGTATCAAAAAAAAAAAAAAAAAAAAAGACTGAAGAAACAGCATTACCGGTTGACCCGATAATATTGATTTGTCCCCTTTGGATGGCCTAACGGTTAAGGTGGGTGGCCCGGGACCGATAGGTCCTGGGTTCAATCCCCACCAAGACCGCTAGGTGTTACCTGTCATCCTGTCACATTAAGGGTGGTTGAACCCTCCTGTGTGGTTTGCAGGCTACTGCACAAGGAGCGTGGTTTACCCAGTGCACACCGAAGGTAGCGGCTGCGGGTTCCATGAATAAAAAAAAAAAAAAAGAGATGACTGACCAGAACCGAAATATCATGGATTCAAATCAAATCCTACTACAAACTATTGCATAAGAGCAGGGTTTACCCAATGCGCATTTCGATAGTGACTGCTGGTTACCCTTGAAACATAATGCAGGCCCAGGTGGCGAAGAGCCGATATGGAGGCGCCAAACCTTCTAAGTGTTTGGTTCTCTTTCCATTTTCTAATTATCCCCAACTGAACGCCACACCGTAAGAGTCCAATTCAAATATCGTAGTATCAAATTGAAGTGCTTTGCTGTAGGTAAATTTGGGAGATAATTAAACACGATTTAACATGTACATATTGAGTACTGAATTGATTGAACAAGTGATTTATTTATTTATTTATTATTTTTTTTCTTGCTACCAGCAGCAAGAAAGCAATTTAAAAGAGAAAGAAGAGGGTAGATGCCCTTTTCTTCTTAAATAATCAGCTCTTTCTGAAGTCTTCATGGCCTTGGATAAGGATTCGAGTTTCGCATCAGCGGCTGCGCGTTTCTCCTTGCCTATCCTCCGAGTAGATGCTACTCTACTCTTACACTTCTGTTCCGCACGAGATTTCATCCGTTCCACCTTCGCCTACAAGCATATAAAGGCCGGATTCAGACAAAGAAAATCAAGAACTTGTTTGATTCGTGATTGATCATGCTACCTCTATTTTCCTCTTCTCCAATTCAGCCTTCTTCTGATGATGATTCTCCCAAGCTTGAATCCTCACATCTTCGCATTTGTACCTAAGAATCGAGCAACGAGTAAAGTTCCCGTTTTATCGCAAAAAAGACCCGTGTTCTTAAATGATATTTCAAGAAAACCCTTTTCGTCTTTTTCAACCGTGCATGAGATCAATAAGAAGAAGATTTCACCTCGCCGTGTATTTGGCGCGTTCGGCCTCTTCCCAAGCAGCAGCTCGGGCTTCGAACGGATTCTGCTTTCTCGATTGGCTTTCATCCGGCTTTACCTTCACACGGTTCGTGTCTAGCCCCTCCAGGTTCAAATGACTAGCCGTACCACCGGCCTGGCCCGGCTCCTCTTCTCCACGAGCCGGGCTTAACCCGGTGCTCAGGCTAGTTTCACGAACCGGGCTGGGCCTAGACGAAACCGGGCTAATAGACCTTATAGGAGTGGCTGCCCTAGAAGGCTCTTTGCTTGCAAATGGAGTCATCTCAGTCCCCATCTCCCTCAAACATATCCCTCCTCTCTCATTCCCTCTCCCATCAGACTCATCATCACCACACTCAACAATGTACTTGGGAACCGGAGCAATCAAACACTTGTCGTCGGCTTGTGAGTTGCGCGGTGAGGCCTTGGCCGGAATCTTGTCTCCTCCGGAGAGATTCACCAGCCACTTCTGGGCGTCATCCCATTTGGATGGAGCCGGTTTGCCTAGAGACGACCGGTGGTGAGGCGAAGGCCGGCTCATCAACTCTCAATCAGCAGAATCTATCTCCCTTTTTTTCGTCTAAATTAGCAACAAATTTCAAGAATGGTTACTCATGACAGTATTATATTATTGCTAATATAATACTCCCTCCGTCCCGTCCGACTTGTCTTGTATTCCTTTTCGGGCCGTCCCATCCGACTTGTCTTATTTCCTAAAAAGAAAAATAATTATTACACAAACTCCCACTTTTTCCTTATGGGACCTACCTTTCTACACACAATCACATACTTATCTACAAACAACCACCCATTCATCTTAATCTCCGTACCGAAAAGAAACAAGATAAGTCGGACGGGATGAAGGGAGTACTGCATAAACAGAGGAACTACTCTGGGATCAGAGCCAAACCATAAAACCTCAAACCTTACAACAGAAATCTATTACCTTTTTCTGAACTCAGTCTGTACCAAACAGAGTGAGGTTTGAAATCCTACTGCTCTCCTTCTCTGATTCAAGAATGCAAATAGTATCAGTCTTGATTTCAGTAATAAGTCATAAACCTTGTTTAAATTGAGACTTTCTAGGAAGTTACCTCGGCATTTGGTCTGCACACCTGTCTGCCTCTCTATATATATATATATATATATATATATATATATATATATATATATATATATATATATTTTTTTTTTTTTTTTATGACGAGGAACCCACGGCCGCTATCTTTGGTATGCACAGGGTAAACCTCATTTTTGTGCAATAGCCTGCAAACCACATTGGAGAGTTAAACCACCCTTAAAGTGACAGGGTAATAGACTCACATAGCGTCCATGACCTTTCGGTCCCGAGCCACCCACCTTCACCGCTATGCCATCCCATGGGGACTGCCTCTGTATATTTAATGGTGTAATAAGACAAGATTATCACCATAAAGAGCATCCAATGGAGTTACATGTGAGATTATTTCAGAAGAATATAGAAAGGGCAAAAGAAGTCATTTTTCTGATAACTCACATGGCCAGGATGGACAAGAAACTGTAGAAAGCAGGTATTAAGATATACTTGCTCTTCTTTATGAAGAAACACACAGTGTATGTTATATTAACCCTATCTATAAGCTGGCATGTGGAGTAATAATAGTCTAATATCTTAACCCAGCCAGAAGATTTCTTTTCTAGCATCAGAGACATGAATAAGGGCCCTTAAATCTGCAAGAGAATCGACCAACAAGCAAATGATAGGGTAGAGAAATGGATTTACTCACCAAAAGCTGACTTGTCGGCCCAACTCATTATTCATAAAAATCATGTGCAGGAAGAGTTGGATTTTTTGTTGTTGGCATTTCCATGGAGTTTACCTTGTAGACGGCCATGTGCATTTTCTGCATGCCTCCAAAATCTTGCGAGAATTCTGTGTTTGTCCTGTGCCAGAAGAGGAGAGAGAGAGAGAGAGAGAGAGAGAGAGAGAGAGAGAGAGAGAGACCTGTTTTATATTCAAAATGTGATCCACAATGTGGTAATTTCAGTGAATGGTATAAGTAATAAGATCTTGCTATTCACATTTCAAAAGGAAAACTAGAAACCAAGAAATGCAATTTAAAGTAATCTATCTTCATCCGCAGAAATAGGTAGACTTGAGGCAGCAGCAGCAGCAGCAGCTCTTCATGGGCAGTATTGTCATTGAAGAGTTTAGGAGTCGACTACGTGAGAGAATACGTATCCTGGTGTTGATTATTACGAGTATGAGAGACGTAAAATATGTCAAGCTCCATTGCCACCGCTGATGAAATGGCCAAGCGCTGCTGTCACCAGTCCCAGTGTTGCACCAGCAATCACCTGAAACAAATCGAATAGACTAACGCGATCCCAATCATGTCTGAATTCGATGTCTTCTGTGTAATTCTTAATTGCAAAGCAGAGATTGAAAGATTTGTATGGTAATGCAAAAAAAATCAAAATCCATGACGAAAAATGTGAATTTTTCCCCAATAAACCTGGTGCAGCATAACCTTAAGTGGAAAAAACTAGCAGCAGAAGATATTCTAATGAAGAGCATCAGAAGAGTTTCTAAGCACTTTTCTACAAACTGAAAATACGAATGAATTTTACAGTGTGTTGGTCAAGATATCGAACCTGAGGGGGAGTGTGACCAAGAAGTTCGCGCAAGGGCCTGGTCTCAGCAAGAGGATGTTCAGATGGGAGTTCACATACAATTTGATTTAAAACCTGAAACATTTTTCATTTCGTGAGTCGTTCCCAAAACACACCAGACAAGAATCGGATTCTCGTTCAGTTTCACAGACGAAAAACAATGCAAAAGCTACAAACCTCCGCTTGGCGTCCAGCATGCAGTCTTACTCCAGTTGCATCATACATCACCTACCACCAAGTAAGAATACATGTAACAAACACGCGGAATTTAGCAGTTTACGAAGAATTAGAGTAAAAACCGAAGATTATGAAATAAAACTAGAAACCTTTGACAACCCTCTACCTTTTCTTTTGTAAACTATTTTGAAGTAATCTGAACTGGGAAAACAAGAATCATATGTATATATACGTATATGTATTTCCACACTGATTACCAGACACGAGACGGAATCTAATGAACAAAACTTTATGGTAATGTTTACCACGAATGCCAAGATTAGAGCAACCGCAAACGTTGATCCTCCAAACCCTTCATGGAAACCGACAGCCACCGCGAGAGCAGTAACCGTTGCTGAATGAGACGACGGCATACCCCCGGAGCCCACGAGTTGCTTCAGATCCCAATGGTTTTCCTTATACCTGCAGGACTATTATCGTCGTAAGACTTTGATAGCTAACAAGTTGTAGGCTAATGGGGAAGGGAGTGTTTTCTTTCTCTTTAAGTAAAAAGATTCAGCATTATGAAGTAGACTTCTTGTTGAAATTAATTCACACCAATGCATAATATCTTGGAGCTCAAGAGAAACAAGTACTCTCTCAGTCTCGCCCGACTTGTCTTGTATTCTTTTTCGGGCCGTCCCACCCAACTTGTCTTGTTTCCTAAAGAGGAAAATAATTACTACACAAACACCCACTCTTTCTTTGTGGGGCCTACCTTTCTACACGCAATCACCCACTCATCTACACACAATCACCCACTCATCTTAATTTCCATGCCGAAAAGAAACAAAACAAGTCGGGCGGGACGGAGGGAGTACAATGTTTTATATCCTATAATTTCTCTGTACCATGTTCAAGAATTTCAATAAACAATCACTTTCATAAGAGTGAAGATCATTCAAAACCTAAATCCTTCCCATCCTCACACTATCAACCCTTTTCCATGCCGAAAAGAAACAAAACAAGTCGGGCGGGACGGAGGGAGTACAATGTTTTATATCCTATAATTTCTCTGTACCATGTTCAAGAATTTCAATAAACAATCACTTTCATAAGAGTGAAGATCATTCAAAACCTAAATCCTTCCCATCCTCACACTATCAACCCTTTTCCATGCCGAAAAGAAACAAAACAAGTCGGGCGGGACGGAGGGAGTACAATGTTTTATATCCTATAATTTCTCTGTACCATGTTCAAGAATTTCAATAAACAATCACTTTCATAAGAGTGAAGATCATTCAAAACCTAAATCCTTCCCATCCTCACACTATCAACCCTTTTCGATTAAAATCTCATAATCACAATTTGATGGGAAGTTCATGAATTCCACAAGAAGAAGAAGAAAATTATTTTAAATATAGAGAAATTCACAAAAGATTCAATTCTTAATCACATTTTCCAAATTAAAACAAGATAAAAAAAGCAAGATACAGATGAAAAAATCCCTAAAAATTCTACCAAATCAATCAATCCAATCACAATACTCAGAGATTTTCAACGCAATAACAGACAAAAGCACTCGCAGGAAGGGGAGAAATGCAGAATTATACCATGAGGAGACGATCTTCAACGACTGCGCAATCACGAAGGCGAAAAGAGCAGATATCAATGGATAATTCGATGTAATCGAGCTCGAGCCATACGACGTCGCCTCCTCCGACGCCGCCGCAGTTGAATTCACTGATCCACCTCCTTCATCCATTCCCACTTCTCCGATTCCCCCCTTTTTCTCCTTCTCTCAAATGCAACAAAAAGATTTGATTTTTCTTCTGAATTGACGATCAGAAATTCTTGGTTTTGGGTAAAAATTGAAGAGAGAGGAAGGTGAAGCGTCTCTGCTAACTAAAGAAACGGTCAACACAGCAATAATTTCCCTTTTTCTTTCTTGTTGCATGGAGTTTCTGAAACCCAAAATGCCAAAATGGAGTCTCAAGAATTGCAATCCAAAATAAATTTTTTTTAAAAGTACTACATCCGTCCTGCTAATTCTGTCCCAATTGACTTCGACACGGAGATTAAAAAATTTTAATTTAGTGTGTATTTTATGAGTTTTAATTGTATAAAGAAAATGATACAGTTTTCGAGGAGTGGTTGGTGGAAAGAAATAAGAATTATCCAAATTTTTGCAAGGCTAGTAAAAGACAATCGATTTTTATTTTTTATATTTTTTTATATTGTATTTGAAAAAATAATCTAAAGTTTTCAAAAAGATAAAAATTATAATTTTCTGAGTTCGGAGCGGAACATAATCGAGTGAGAGATAGATTTTTGAAGAGAGAGATAATAAGAATGTGGGGGGTTGAGTAGTGAGTAAGGGGGACCTACTTCATTTTATGTTTAAAAGTAATTTTTACTATTTTAGGAAAGAGGACAGTAATAGCGGGACAGTCCGATTAGGTAAGTAGGACAATAATAGCGGGACAGAGGGAGTAGTAATTTTCTGAAATTAGAATCGAGTGTAAAAAATGGGGAAAAAATCAATTTTGGCCCAATATTTTGGCGTACGATTCACTTTGGTCCATTAATTTGGTGGAGTTCAATTTTACTCCGTTAATTTGGCAAAAAAATCATTTTTATTCTGTTTTTCTAATTTATCCAATTTTGACCCTTCTGTTCACTGACTCAATAATCCAATAAATAGTCTGCACACAAAATCCAATACTGAACTTCTGTTCACTGACTCAGTAGATAGACTCTATAGAAGGTTATCTCTGCCCACGCGATCCAGAAAATTTATTTAGCCAACTGACTAGTTCAGTAGCCACATTCAACTTTGCTGACTTTCGCGTTTGAGTTTGAAATCTACACCTGAAGGCTCGTCTCTGGACCAACAATTATAGAAAAATGAGGTGAATTCATTCAATCTTCTTTAACCATTATACAATTTTCCACACATGATTTCTACCAATGCGGATATTAAAATCTTGAGGGTGGTCTAATTAAAGTCGTGGGTTTTGTTAAGAAAAGCTTGTGTGTATCACTTTCGTATACCCTTATGTGTACTACACCACAAAGATATTGACATGTGTTAAGTATGACCTACTTGATTTAATGAGAAATGTCACATGTCAATACAAGCCGCTCTGCCTTTTGTACATACAAGGGTATACAAAAGTGATACATACAAGCCGCTCCGCCTTTTGTTTGGCAAACAAGTAGGACCGTTGAGGGTCGTCTAATTATACGATATAAATCGAACATTAGCCATTATTACAAAATTAACATTGATCCAAAAAACAGTACTATAATCAAACATTTGGGCAAACTAGTACAAAATTCTAGTCGAGAACAAATATATAGGACTAGAAACTCAACCAATTAAGGTACTGAGAATTTGCAAGAATTCACAGATAATAATTATATATAATATAGTCCAAGGGAATTGAAAAATAACGGCTGGTTTCCATTTTATTGAATCTTCATCTTCAACCTGTCACTGGTAGAATTTGTATGTTTTGGCGGATATGATGATGTTCCTTAGCCCTCCAATTGGCGCCAAAATCATGAGTACGACTCCAATTACAATGAATATCTGAATTAATTCAGAATATTAATTAATTAAATTGTAAAAAACATTTCATAATATTTTTCAGTAATTAATACGTGAAAATACTTACCCAATTGATCCACCATGAGAAGCTAAACTTTTCGGGCTTCTTGATAATCAGCCAGATTATGCAAGGAAGCTGAAAAGAGAACAATCATATGATACCATTAGTGTTAGAGCTTTCGAATAATCCGGGTCGGGCCAGGCCGGGCCAAGTCGGCCCATAAAATAAATTATTTACATTTTAATTGAGAAATTAAGTACACAACACACGACCTTCAATACCAATTAGCCCGCATAATAATTTTAAGGTTTATAAGATTATAATTTAACTATATAAGAATAAGGTAATTGACCAATCTATATGCTCATTTAGCTCAAAGCCAATTAGTCCATCGAATCATTGGTTCTGACCATTATTAGTTTTATCCTCCCTCTTCCGTCCCACTAAACTTGTCTAGTATTCCTTTTCTGGCAGCCCCATTGAACTTGTCTAGTTTCTAAAAAAGGAAGTAGGTCGGTCTCATACCTTTAACAACTCAAATCAACTAAAAATATGAATTAATTAAATGAGTCTCACACCTTTACCTCACAAACCAATTCTAAATTATTAATTAATGTATAGGTCTCACACCTTTATCAATCTACACCAACTTTCCTAAATTATCGCGTTGAAAAGAAAGTGTACAAGCTCGGTGGGACGGAGGGAGGGAGTATATAATTTCGAGGCCAGCTTAGCCAAATTACGGGTAGGCCGGTCGGGTCATTTCGAATAAATTTTAGTAAGTATACAAATCACATCTCAATCTTGATGGAAGAAACTTGAGATTAATAGAGTTCACTCACATAGTAGGTTGTTGGGGCCAAAGCAAATCCACCAAAGAATCCAAGCAAGCCACCAAAGAAGGGGATTGTCATGCCTATGAACATAGTTAAGCCTGCAAGAATTAATCGTGACATGTTAATTTCATTATTAATTAACAAAAACAAAATTTTAAAAAAAATGAGAAAGAAAAAGAAAAACCCTAATTCAAGAAATTCAAAAGCCTCACCAACATATATTGTACGTGTGGTGAAACGCAGCATAAACGTGGGCTTAAACCTCAGCGTCTTAACCAAGTAGGTCTCCAACATATCGAAAACCGGCATCGCGTATATCTATCGAACACCCGTTGTTAGAATCAGATACGATAAAAGATATTCCCTCCATCTCAAATATATATAACTATTTTCCTTTTTCGTTTGTCCAAAATTTATATGTCTATTAGCAATCTTTTATTTCTAACTAAATGTTTCACTAATTTTAATAGATCTAATTAATATGGTAATATAGAAAACAATCATTTTATCCAATTTTTATAATAGCAAACACAATTAAGACATTAACTTTTTAGTAATTACATTAATTTACTCAAATTCCAATACTAATATTTATCTAACTTTTATAACATTAATTTTTTTCTTAAAAATTATATTTTAAGATAAATAAATTAAATGAACTAACCTGGTACCCTCCGATAACATGTATGAAAACGAAGAAATTCGCCGATGCAATAAGCCACGCGGGCTTCTCAAGCGTCATCAAAACATTATCATCAACCGAATTCCCAAAAACGTAATACCCAATAAACGCCACCGGAAAGTAGCAAATCGCCACCACGATGTAAGCGAAGATGACCCCCTTCCACATCGGAACCTTCGACGGCTTCTCCGGCGTCGACGGAATCGTCGCCTGAATCTCCAAAACCACGTTATGTCCGGCGTAGGCGAACGCGATATCTCCCAACGCGTTGAAAAAATTAAAAGTATTCTCCGATCCGTTCTTCCCCCTCAACTCATAGCTGACGTCCTCATGCGCGCCCTTGGCCAGCGCCGCCGTCCAGGCGATGGTGGAGTAGACCAGCGACATGACGGCGGCGGCGAGGGAGACGACGGAGATGGAGTTGAAGTTGGGGAGGTGGGAGAGGACGAAGTGGACGGCGGCGAAGATGAGGATGAAGAGGGTGAGCTTGATGTCGTGGCAGTCGGGGCAGAGGGTCTGGTGTATCTTCTTCAGGGATTTGCCGCCGGTGACCATGTAGATGATGCAGGTGCTGACCTCCACGACGACCTGCTGGGGGACGACGATGTAGAGGCCGAGCTTCTCGCCGAAGGCGTGCTGACCGAGCTCGTGGTACCGGTCGAACCGCTTGCCGGCGATCTCGTGCATCTCCACCATTTGCCACAGGGTGTAGAGGGTGATGATCCAGGAGAGGACCATCAGGACGCTACCGGCCGCCCTGCAAAATGTCCCACATCGGAATACCATATTTATTTATTTTTCGATTTATACTTGGAAATATTACATGATAGGGTTGTAAATTGAATTAAATATTTTCGCATGAATATGAAATTTTGATATTTCATTCGATCGCAAATATTTAATCAATTTTTTTAACACATTTAATACATAAAATATAATAAACGAATATGTATATGAATATTCAAATAACAAAGTAAATACAAATCGAATACGACGATATTTAATTCAATTCAGTTCGTTTACAACCCTACTTTAGATTAAATTGGACTTCGAATTTTAATGTTTAAAAAAAAAATCGGGACTAATTGACCAATCCAAATGGCTAAATGAATAAATTAGGTTTTGGCTAAAAAAAATTATGAGTTGCGGGCTAAACCTGTCCATTATTAATTCGTATATTTCTTACATATTTATAATTATATAAGCATTAGAATAGTAGTATATGATACATTGAGTGTTGGTTCTAAATCTAGTTTTCAAATTATGAAAACGGAATAAAAGTTTCTAAGCATGCACAATTTGTTAAAAGATGCTATAAATCCATGAATAAAACTTTGAAAAGCTAGAATTATTTCTCTATTTACAATATAATTAATAATTATTTACTTTAGTGTAAATTATGGATTATATTAGAAAAAGGCAGGGTTGGACCACCAACCCGAGACTTAGCGGTTAGCCCAAATGGGTAGGGTGGGGTTGGCCTCACCCCATCACTTTTGACACTTCTATATATATATAATATTATATATATATACAATTATAGAAAACGGTTCAAATAAGAAACTTATACTTTAACAAGAAATAAGAATCAATTTGGTCCGTAGATCTCACTGAATTAATGATTATAGCTTTTTTTCATTTAATTTAATTTTTTCAATTAAAATCAATTCTAAAAAAGTGTTTTGGTAATTTTTTTATGCATCTATTTTTTTCATCAATGAAATTTCTTATTTATACTACATAAAAGAAACTAATAATGTGTTATTAAAAAAACTAATCAAGTCCCATCTTTTGTATTATTAAAGAAACTAATAATGTGTTATTAAAGAAACTAATAATGTGTTATTAAAAAAATCTATGGCAATGCATTAAACAATATACATTTTATGCATCAATAGATTTACCATAATTTTTGAAATATAAGAGGTGTTTTTTATTGCTCAATAAATTTTGAAATCTATTACTTTGATGCATTAATTAAAATGTATATATGCATAATTTCAAATACGGTTATGCATCAATTGTAATATGTACATGCATAAGTCTATACATAAAATGTGATAAAATTAATGCACAATACATCATAAAATTATAATGCATGTCTATATAAAAAATTATGCATATACGTCATGCATGTATATATACAAAGTTATGCATAAACATGTGAAATTATTAATGCAGAAAAAAAGTTAAAATTATTATTAAATTATCAAATTCTATAAATTAGGCATATTAATAAATAATTCATATTTGATCAATATTATCTATTCCAAGTATTACTTCCTTTATAATAAATTAATAAATTAGATTATAAAACATTAAAGAAGTTCCGTATTTTGTGCTTGATTGCATGTTCGTGCATAAATTATGGTATGAATATACCCTTTTATGATTAAAAATTAATAGATAGCTAGTATTTTTTAAAATAAATCAGACCATTGATTGAATATAATCTACGATTTATAGTGGTTCTTAATTCTCATTTAAATATTAGTTCTTATGTAAACCATACCCTACAATTATATATGCTAAAATTACAAAAATGCTTGTAATTTTATATTAATATGTATACTTTAAGTCACACAAAATTAAATCTTCGATTTTTTTAAAAAAAGTGAAGAGAAAAAAGTGAAAAAAATTACCATCCCATGTTGGACATGGCGTAGGGGAGGCTGAGGACGCCGGCGCCGACCATGGCGGTGACGTTGTGGAAGGTGGAGTACCACCATTTCGCCGTCCGGCTGGACGTGACCGGAAGCCATTTGTCGATCGCCTCCTTCTCCGCCGCCGTTAATTCTCGTTCAGTCACCATAGGAAAAAAAAAGTAAAATTTTGGAAAAAATTATGGTAAAAACTTATCAGTAATTAGGATATATATATACACACGGTTGCAACATCATCGTACGTGAAATGTGGGTAGAAAACCCGGTCTAACCGCAATGTTATGTACTACAATTGTGGGATTTAATACACGTCAAAGATTCTTACCATCTTGTGACAAAATTCAACCGTAAATTTGGGATCTCACCTTTTTACCAGATCCAATTTCATGCATCATCGCTACAATTAATGGTCAGATTGATTCTCTACTTTTTTTAATAACATTTAAGTTGGTTCTTCACTTTTTAATTAAGTTATATAATTAAATATCATAATTTTGCCTAACATTTACTGTTGACATGACTCTCTCGCAACATTAATTACGTTACAACATTGAAGTATAGACGTTTGTTTAATTAACTTCTTCCTTTAAGTGAAAATTGAGAGTGACTTACAGGTTAAAATTTGAGGGAAAGTGGCGGACGGGAGGATGAATATGTCGGACCAAATTAAGATGTTTAGGTTTATACAACTCAATTGAAAGATGACAAACTAATTTAAATGTTATGTGAAAGGTTGATGGACGAATGTGACGAGAGAATTGAGATGTTTAGACTATATGACTCCATTCAAAAGGGAAGGTCTAATTTGACGTTTACTCTTTATCAAGGCGGACCTACCCATGGGCTGGGTAAGGCTCCAACCCAAGTTGCCAATTTTTTTTCAATATTTAGTAATATAAATTTTAATTTTTTCAGTTTAAAAATCATTGTTAGCCCTAATTAAGTTTAAAAAATAGGGTAGCCTAAGACAATTTTTAGAGTTGATATATTCATAGGTATGGAATAAAAAAAACTAAATTTGAATGTTTATTCAAGAGTCAATTGTCAAAATAATATTCTCCAAAAAAATAATTCTCAAAATAACACTCTATCAAAAACAATTATCAAACTAACACTCTTTTTGCCACCTATATAATTATTTACTAAATGAATATCTACATGGTAAATACTTTTTTTATCTACATGGTAAATACTTTTTATTTATTACATTTACTTAATTACAAAACAGTACAATTTATTATAATAAAATCGCATTTTCAAATAAAAGGGACAAAATAGATATTTTTTATTTATTTTGTATGTGTGTTGTGTTTCTAAATAAAAATAAAATATTTTTAATTTGTTAGATTTTATATTTAATTATAAATCAAACAAAAAAATATTTTATTTGAAAATACGGAACTTTTTTTATGATTTTTATTACAGAATAAATAAAAATAAAAAATATAATTATTGCAATTAGGTTGAAAATATTTTTTTCAGGTATTTTTCAAATAAAAACAATAAAAATTATTTTTATTTGCATTGTTATTAATAATTTTTTTTCTTATTTTCGAACTAAAAATAAAAATAGTTTATTTTCATTTGTTAGTCCTCAAAATGCTAATAGTAAAACTAAACACAAAAATAAAAATTATTTTCCTTATAGATATTTATTTGGTAAATAAGTGTATAGGTGGCAAAAAGAGGGTTAATTTGAAAATTATTTTTAAAAGAGTGTTATTTTAGGAATTATTTTTTTGGAAAGTGTTATTTTGACAATTGACTCGTTTATTCAATTATGTAATCTTATTTATTCATTTTACATTTATAAAACACAATTGCCGAAACAAACATACACCTCATCGAGAGTGGACGGACGATCTCATGATTGAAATTACACGACACCAACTAAACTACACGGTCCCGTCCTTGCACGCGGATCGAGTTCTCGACGGCGAGGCCTTGCCCGCCAAAACAAAAGTAATCATTCATCAACCCTAAATTAAACGAGCCATGCCTACGCTTCATCTTCCCCTTCTCAACAATGGGGGATTGGTTCAAACTAGATGGTCCAGCACTAACACATTCAAACCTCTTATCAATGTACACCGGCGAAGACCACGACGACCCGGACAAGGCGCTGCAAGGAGAGCCGAGGTTCGACTTAGGCAGCACCTGCCGAGGGTTTAGTGTCGAACTCGCACCAAACTTCTTCTTCGATGTGGGACTCGGAAGATTGCCTTGTAGAGACATTATTCTCTTGTTACTTGGTGGGAATGCAAACTGCTCTCTAAGTGGGATCGAGCTCGAGCTCCTCTTCGGAATGGTACCGATTTTCGACCACCGGAGTAGGATCTTGAGTCGACTCGTTGCGTTAGTCATCGAACTCGACTTCTTCAACTTAGATAAATCGGATTGAGGCGTTCTCGCAGGCGACGCTCCAGCTTCGCCCGAGTAATCGAATTCGCTCGAAAGACACGTGTCATCACGCCCGGTGTATAGAACCATCTCGGAATCCGGGATTCGGAACGAACTTCCCGGGCTCCCTCCAATCCCATGCATTCTCAAATGGGCGTTTCTCAAAACCTGATCTTGACAAGTGGAAACTACTCCTCCAGCAGAGATGAGTTTCTTGATCAAGATTTTACTCTCAGCCGATCTCGGCCGTTGATTTAAGAGATCTAAAGGAGTATTACCTCCACCATCTTTCGTATTCAAATCAATGCAACGTACGGACAGCAACATCTCAACAACTTCTGATTGAACATTCTCAACTACAGCAATGTGGAGGGCAGTTCTGCCATCGTTGTTTTGGATGTTGACGATGTCATCAATTTTCACAAACTTCCCATTAACTATCTCCTTCATTAGCTCGATTTGCCGGTCCAGCCGCCGGAAACTTGGTGAACGGAAACCGGCAACGGCCATGTGAAGGAAAGTATCTCCGTAGTTGTTGGTTAGGAGTGCAGAGGAAGGGGAAGCAGATATGAGAAGCTCCGTCACGGCTAGATGGCCGCGGTAGGCGGCGACATTCAAGGCCGTATTGCCTCGATCGTCGACCGAGGTAACGATGTTGTTGTAAGATGATATTAACTTCTGAACTATCTGCATTTTGGTGGGAAATTATGAAACAAGATTCAGCAAGAAGCAAACTTGAAAGATTGAGAATTTGAAATCAAGATCAAGATTTCAAAGATTTGATCTTTTTACAATTCTGTTGATAGCCCACAACTTTTTCATAATACCTTAAAGTTCCCATCTTTGTAGTAACACAAATTATTGTAGATTTGAGGATTTGAGATATGGATCAGAAGAAATTCTCAAGAAATGTGCAAATCAAGATCAAGAATTCAAAGCTAGATTGCACGAATACGGGACACGTGACACGATTCAACATGGACACGGAATACGGGATACGATATTTTAAATTTTTTTAAAATATAAAATCAAGCGTAAAATAAACTAAATTTGTATATTTTTATTAGAATTAAATGTTATGTATATATAAATCTATTGGACACGATATGATCTGACACGTGTCCAACACAATATGTTGATATTTTTAAAGTGTCCGTGCAACATAGAAAGCTTTGTCTGTCTATACCCCCACAACAATTTTCCCACTACCTTAAATTTCCCATCTTTGTAATAACACAAATTATTACAAGACAGAGATTCTTTCAACTAGATCAAAGAAGATTTAGGCTAAATTCAAAATTAATTTCAAAGCAATAAAAACAAGTTTTAACTTCATGCAAAGATACATCGAGTTCGATTACGAGTTTTCCTCGTCATATAAAGATTTTTTTTTAAAAAAAAAAAGCTCAAATTTGGTATACATTTATTTAGTAATTAAGAAGACGGCAAACTCACCGGAACCTGCCCTCGGCCGGCGGCAGTATGCAGCACGGTGGAGCCCTGCGCGTCTCTAAAACTCAAAACATCAGAACCATCGCCCAAAAACTCTCCCAGCACCACCACACTGCCGCCCCTGGCCGCCGCGTGAACCGCCCTATTCATAACCTCCCACCGGAAAACCGGCGCAACATCCTCATGCCGCCCCTTCGTCGCCACCGACCAATCAAACAGCAGCCGGAAAACCTCGCAACTCTTACTCCGCGCAGCGGCGTAGAACAAATCAGTAATCCCATACTCCCCCTCTCCGAACACCAGCAAACTATCTCTATCCAACAACTCCTTCACAAAGATCAAATCCCCTGCGGCGGCGGCGGCGGCGGTGTAAAGAAGCCAGCCGCCGTAGCCGGCTCTGATCAGAGAATTGTAGCCTTGATTCGTTTCGCATTCGTGGAGCAACTTTCGCGCCACAACCGACCTGCATTTCGCGACGTCGTTTAGCTTGTCGACCTCGTCCTCCCAAACGGTTTCGAGGCGGCGGATTCGAGGGAGGGAGGTGAGTTTGATGAGGAGATTGGCGTCGATTTGGAGAAGCTCCCGGACTAAATCGTAATGGCCGTTCGCCGCCGCCCAATCGATCGGAGAAGCGAACCACCATTGATCGCCGGTGCTCTCCCATCTCAGAGGGAAGAATTTCGGTGGCATTGGGGATTTTTTTTTCTAGGGCAGAACAGAGGATCAGAAATTCGGAAGTGCAAACACTAATTTATCCGAATTTGAGATAAAGATTCAAGAAATTGCACCAACGAATGATTGATTTTGGTGGGATCGACGTAAATTGGAGTGAAATGGTTGGGATTTTGTGGGATCACGATTTGGGAGAATGTGAAAACAAGGGTTTTTTTCAGAAGAAAACATGGAAGTCAGACAAAACACATCACGGAATGATTTGAGTTCTGCAAGATCAGCAAAAGAAAAGACAGCACCGTAAAGAGAAGACAATTTTCCCTTTTATTCTGCAAAATTCGAGTCTTTGCAGATGAGTAGATGACTGAACAAGATTAAGCATAACTTGAATTCCTCCCCCTTTCTCTCTCTCTCTCTCTCTCTCTCTCTCTAGACGATGAAGCAGAGAGAGAAGTTAGCAGTACTGTAGTATTGACTATTTTTTGCAAGGAATGGACCACTTCAATTTCAATTGAATGTTTCTTGATCTTTGAAATTCTGAGCGTAAGAGTTATTGCTGCTGTTTTCTGCAATGAATTTATCTCTCAACACAGAAGAATCATTCGACCGAAGCTTTCTTGGAAAATTTGTACACCTTGAATTACACGGTTTGCCACGTCAGATTAGTACGGATATTATTATACTCCATCCGTCCCGAATATATATGTCCATTTAACTTTTCACGCATATTAAGAAAAAAAATTAATGATATGAAAATTAGATAAATGTTGGTATTGAAATATAAGTAAATTAAATATAATTATATTTGCTATTATAAAAATTGGACAAAATGCTCTTTTTCTAGATTATCACATTAAAAAGTTAATAACATAATTGTATTTGCTATTATAAAAATTGGACAAAATGCTCTTTTTCTAGATTATTATATTAATTAGATTTTTAGAAATTAGTGAAATATTTAATTAGGCACAAAAAATTGTTAATAGACATATAAATTTGGGACAGACGGAAATGGAAATGAGACATATATATTTGGGACAGAGGGAGTAATACTATTTGCCTATACAGTTAAACCTCGAAAAATTAATAACTTTGGGACCGGAAAAAAATATTCATTTAACGAAGTTATTACTTTATCGAATATTATTTTAGTGCATTGAACCATATTGAAATCGAAAAAATTTATTATCTAAATGAGATTATTACTTTATCGAGGTTTAACTTTATATATTGAGTATGCATTTTGTCCCAACTATATTTTATAAACAATCTTACAAAATTAGATTTATTTAAAGTATATTATAATTTATAGGAGTAAAAATTATGGAACTCTCAATGTAGAAAATAAAATAAAATCAGAAAAAAATACAGTTAGACATAAATGAAACAAAAAATAAAATAAACTTTGAAATATAAATATGGTAATTTGACTACGACGGGAATAGTTTAGAATCGAGAATTCACCGACAAGGATAAATATTTTATTTGTTTTTCTCCTCAACCTTTCATGCCGATCTTAAAAAATCGTATTGTCTAAAATTAAATTATAAGCTCAATCATTTTAAATTTTAAATTTCCATAAATTAAACTATAAGCTCAATACTTTGGACAACGGATAAGGAAAGGAAAGTACCATTTTGCAGCATGAAAGAAAAATCGTTATCGTTATCAAGTTTGTCGTACATGATTTGAATGATAAAATTCGATTTTATTTATAAGGTCTTTATTGTAAGAAGATTTTCGTGACCGGAAGAAATGAATAAAGATGGGAAGAAAATGATGAATAGACTTTTGGTGATTTTGGAAGTAAATTATTTGGATTCAGAATATAATTTGGTTGTGACTGAATAATCCGAGTAGATCATTGAAACTTATTGTTGAACAATCCATGTGAAATTTGGTAGTTTTGCTCATGGATTTTGTATTTGATCTTGATTGATGCTATTATGTCATTTCCCCACTTGTTTGTAGACTAATTATTGATATAATTATTGATATTAGATCTTACTAATCCGATGAATAATACTCCTCAATCTCATCTCATAGAAAGTGTCATCTTTCTATGGAGCACAAAAATTAAAAAACTTGTATTGTGTTGTATGTATTGTTTGACTTTTTGATTGTTAACTTTGATCCACACATTATTTTTATTTTTTTAGAAATATGACACTTTCTATGAGACAGCCCAAAAAAGAAAACAAGACATTTTCTATGAAACGAAGGGAGTAATATAAAAATATAAAACAATAAAATTCACTTATTAAAATAAGATGATTACGATCCATTCATTTCTTTAAATTTTAGAAAACAAAGAAAAATAAGCCGACACTCCGAAAAAAAGAAAATGATGCAAAATTAACGAGAGTATAAATATAATATATAAAGTATGGATCTAGTAAAAAACACATTTTACGTAAAAATAATAAAATATGCATAATCCTTATTATATTTTATGTAAAAAAGAAAAACATATAATTTTATAATTTTACTTTCTGCATTAAACATATAAATATTATGCAAAATATAAATACGAAATGTAACATGAAAATATGTAAAAACTATAGAAGTAGAAAATCATAACTTCAATTTGATTGCCATTTCAAACTCCAAATTAGAAACATGATGCTAAACGGAAAGACAAGGGTGGCTGCTGTAACAATGCAGCTTATTCTATAAAAAAAAACCTCATGCCACGTGGACGTCCATCTCATCACGCAACCGACGCCATGTGGACGATCAAATCGACCACTCGGGAACTGCCACGTTACATTTTGTCAAGAAAAAATCCAAAAATTATCAGAGACAATAGAGAAAGATGAGTCTTTTTCAGTTTCTTTACCTGTAACCCCATTCATTGTCATACCAAGAGACAAGCTTGACAAAATTCTTGTTCAATGCAATTCCAGCCTTGGCATCAAAGATGCTTGACCTACCCACATCGAAAAATTAAACTTAATCTCTCTTAATTTTATGCATACATAAATAGAAAATTATTTATTATCTTGCTTTATTAAAAAAATATGATGGGGCCTTAAATTCATAGCCAATAAATTACCACAAAAGCTTGTGTGTACCACTTTCGTATACCCATGTGTGTACCACCATACCACAAGGGTATTGACATGTGTTAAACATGACCTACTTAATTTAATGAAAAATGCCACATGTCAATACCCTTGTGGTGTAGTACATACAAGGGTATACGAAAGTAGTACATACAAGTCGCTTCGATGAATTACCTGCTATCACCAATGAAATCAGTAGAGACCACATCATCCTCAGTGTACCCCAAAATGCCCTTGAGTTTGCCCTCTGATTCTTCTCTGAGAAAGAAATAAACAAAAACCAATTTTAATATTTTTTAAAATTTTTTCAAAAACCAAACAAAATGAGGGGGAAAAAAAAACTTACTTGATGGCAGCTTTGATCTCATCATAGGTTGCTTCTTTCTCCAGCCTGACCGTGAGGTCGACCACGGAGACATCGACGGTGGGGACACGGAACGACATTCCGGTCAGCTTCCCGTTAAGGGCCGGAAGAACTTTCCCAACAGCCTATACATATAAAGTTTCAATCTTGAATCTCACTCGCAAATTTCGATCATAGCATTTTAAGTTTGATTTGAATGATGGTTCAATACCTTGGCAGCACCGGTGCTGCTCGGGATGATGTTGAACGAGGCAGCCCTTCCGCCTCTCCAGTCCTTGGCCGATGGCCCATCCACGGTCTTTTGTGTAGCTAAAGGATTAACGCAATGCAATAGATTTACGAGGGAACTGCAAATATTGATCAAGAATTATATGAGGCGAAGAACGACTACTTACCGGTTATGGAGTGGATGGTGGACATGAGGCCTTCTACTATGCCAAACCTATCATTAATAACTTTGGCTAACGGGGCGAGGCAGTTGGTGGTGCAGCTAGCGTTGGAGACGATGTTTAGTTCGGGCTTGTATTCCTTCTCATTCACTCCAACTACAAACATAGGGGCATCTTTGCTTGGAGCAGAGATCACAACCTTCTTCGCTCCACCCTTCATTTTCATTCGTCAAACAAAAGCCACGGTTAAGAATAGAAAACGAAACACAAATTCCCAAATTGAAGACTCGAATCAACTAGATGAACTGAAGATCAAATGCAGAGATGGGATCACAGGATCCTAGTTTAAGAGTTCTAGTAGTCGACAATATCATAATTTCAAGAATTCATGATTACTACTTCACCCAATTGCAGCAAGAATCATAACGAATCCAGAAATCATTATTTCAAGAATTCGAAATGAATGTTAAGGCAAATTCCTCATCGTCGAATTCCCAAATTGAAGACTCAAATCACCCGGATGAATTGAAGATCAAATGTAGAGATGGGATCACGGGATCCTAGTTTAAGAGGTCTAGTAGTTGACAATATCATAATTTAATTTTCAAGAATTCATGACTACTACTTCACCCTATTGCAGCAAGAATCGTAACGAATCCAGAAATCATTATTCAAAGAATTCGAAATGAATGTTAAGGCAGTTCCTCAGAATTTCAACAGTTCAAGATAGCTAGTTATAAAGAATCCAATCAACTAAACCACCTAAACATATCATGAATGAACAAGAAAAACCAATACATCAAAGAAACTCAAATCCGACAAATCGAAAAAAAAAAAAAACTAAAACAGAGAGAATACACTAAGATCTTCTACCTTCAAGTGAGCAGCAGCCTTGTCTTTGTCTGTAAAGACTCCAGTGGATTCAACAACAAACTCAGCACCAGCTGCAGCCCATGGAATCTCCTCAGGATTCCTAGTAAACAAATCACCACCCAAAAAAATAAATCCAACTATTCCCACCTCTCTCTCTCTCACACTAAATCAAAATAAAGAGAGTGAAAGAGTACCTGCACCCAAATACTTGGACTGATTTCTCACCAAAAAGAAGGGTTTTCTCATCCTTCACCTTAACATCATGATGCTTCCATTGACCATGCACACTATCATACTTAAACATATATGTCTGCACACACACATACCATTAATAGTATAAAGACTTGCATATCATAAACACCAGAAAGATTCATAAATCCAATGCAAAATTACTGTTGGAAATATATATAAATACACCAATTGGGTTTATTTTGTAATAACATATATATATATATATATATGATGAATGAGAAGCGGTTATTTGTGGAAAAAATATTATTCAGAAAACCGTGCGCAATATTCCTCTCATTCTCATTCTTCTTTTCACTAGAAAGTTCAAGCATTTGGATTGTGTAAACGATTATTGGTGATATGGAGTATCACGTTTAAATAAGAATTCATCTACTATTTGATTCCATTGCAGGGGTGTATTCTATCATTAATTTCCGTCAATTACCATGTAATCAGTGCTGATGAATGGATCATTTACAGCAACAAGCTCAACATCATCCCTTTGTAGGGCAACTCTAGCAACCAAACGACCGATTCTCCCAAACCCTAATGAAGAGTCATTAAGAAAAGGTAAAAGATTCAATTTTTATTGCATATTAACACAACCCATATCAGAAAATCAAGAAATTCAACCGATAAGCAGATAAAACATCCAACAGAGATAGATCAAGTGATGTAAATAAACAAAGTTGAGCACAAAAAGCATACCGTTAATTCCAATCTTGATCTTTCCCATTATTCTAGAAGGCGAAGAGGAAGGCAGATCTTTCGCTATGAGATTTTGTGTGTGTGAGAGAGCGGAGATAACTATGGAGAAAGGACGGAGACTGAGGCAGCTAATTTATAGGTGGTTCAAACCGGTTCAGCTTATTTTCTTTTCTTGGAAAAGAAGAAAAAATTCAATAATTATTCGATTTGAGATTCGCATCGTTTCTACTTACTAAATGGGGCATTTCTACTGTTAACCAAACAGTAGAAATGAAAAAAAAAATAGTCTATAACTAAAAAAAAACATAAAAGTAGTCATTTTGTCTTTATCCGGCGGAGGGCCGATAGGAGGACCGATGTAGGAGTCAATCGGCCCTCCATCGGCTGTGAGAAAAAAATTCGAACACCCCCCCTGAGGGCCGATGGAGGGCCTAAGGGAGGGCCGATGGACTTCCCCCTTGGAGGGCCTAAGGAGGGCCTAATGGAGGGCCGATGGCCGATGGATCGGCCCTCCATTAGGCCCTCCGAGGGGGGAGTTCATCGGCCCTCCATTAGGATCTCCTTAGGCCCTCCATCGGCCCTCCATTAGGCCATCCTTATGCCCTCCATTAGGCCCTCCATCGGCCCTTCATTAGGCTCTCCATTAGGATCTTCTTAGGCCCTCCTTAGGCCCTCCATCGGCCCTCGGGGGGTGTTTGAATTTTTTTCTCACGGCCGATGGAGGGCCGATGGACTCCCCCATCAGCCCTCCATCAGCCCTCCCATCGGCCCTCCGCCGGATAAAGATAAAATTGTTACTTCTGTATTTTGTTTAAGTTTCAGGCTACATTTGTGGTTTTTTTTTCGTTTTAGCTAACAGTGGGTATTCCCACTTACTAAATCTACCAGTTCAGTTCTTGGATAACAAGTCAGAAAAAAAAATCAAAATTTACTTACCAACTGGCGGGATCCAAGAAAAAGATTGTTTTGAAACGGCCCTTAGAAACTAGAGTGAATAGTCATTTTGATGTCTAAATTTTCAACTTTTTTTAGTTTTGGTGCCTTTACTTTAAAAATTGTAAATTTGGTTCCTAAACTTAACAAATACTTACAATTTTGGTGTCTTTTATTATTTTAATGATTAAATAGTATTAATGGAGATTTAAAGAAAGGTAAAATTGTAAGATTATATAATTTTTTTTAGAAAATATTTTTTTACAATATAATATAATTTTAATAATTATAATGATTTTAAACTATTAAAATAATAGGCTATAATAGTTTAATAGTTTATGTTAATTTATTTAATGATTGAATATTTACGTTTTTATTTTCAATATTAAAATAACTTAATAGCTTATTTTAATTTATGTTTAATTTTGGTAAATAATATTTTCTTATATTACACAAATATTACAATACTAAAATGAGGTCTAAGAATTACGTCTTTATATAAAATTGAATCATATACATCAAAATTTTGTTCTAGGTAAAAGAAACTGTATTACAAACTTTTTATTATATTTAGTTTTTAATTCTTAAGAGTATTCATTTACTAATTGTATTTACTAATAAATCATCAAAAAAAATATTTAATGAAAATATTACATATTTTACGATTGTACCCTTCTCAAAATCATTATTGGTATTATTTATTATTAAATTAATAAAAGACACCAAAATAACAATCATTTCTTAAGTTTGGGAACCAAATTTGCAATTTTCAAAGTAAATGCACCAAAACTAAAAAAAGTTGGAAGTTTAGACACCAAAATGACAATTCACTCTAGAAACTAAAATTAAGAGAAGGAAAATGAAGAGAAATTTGACCCGATAGATGTGTTTATGACAGCTAGGCTACACGTTTCATGCATCATCCACTATAAAATTTATGCAATTTACCGACGGAATAAAAACACGAGTCGGCTTACCGACGGAATCTGAGAAGCTCAATTTACTGACGGAATACCGACGAAAAAAATTCGTCGGCCACTTACCGACGGAAAAATCCTTCGTTAAATCTTGAATTTCCAAAATTCTTTTTTTAATTTTATTGCCGACGGAAAATTTCGTCGGCAAAGTTAAATTATTATTTATATTTGTATTTAAATTTAAAATATAAATTTACCGACGGAAAATTCCATCGGCAAAATAAATTTTAATTTATTTAAATTGATACTTTAATTAAATTTTGAACAAATATTTACCGACGAAATAATCCGTCGGTAATAAATAAAGAATTTACCGACGGAAAAATCCGTCGTTAAATCCGTCGGTGAGACCTAAATTAATTTACGGGCAGAAGCCCGCTGAACGAGAACAAAAATTTCCTCCCTTCGGCCGTTGCTCCGCCGCCTCGCCCGTTGCCGCGCGCGCCGCCCTTGCTCCGTTGCCGCGCCGCCGCCCTTGCTCCGTTGCCGCGCCGCCGCCCTCGCTCCGTTGCCGCGCCGCCCCGCCGTCGCCTCCGCCGCCCCCACGCCATCTTTTCGTCCCGTAAGTTTCACCGAATGTGAAAATAATTTTTGATTTTGGTTGAGCAAGATTTAGGTTTGGAAGGTTTAGGTTTTCAGTTCTCTAATGTGAAAATTATTTCTGTGTTTTGATCATCAAAGTGATACTTCAATCTTTCCAACATAAGATTTTAGAACTGAAAGTTAATTTGAGAAACATTTAATTTTAGTCTTAGAATGCGTTAATGATCACAGGGTTTTCATGATGTTTCCAACTCAAAAGTAATTTGCTTTTGCTTTCTCACTAAAAAGTAATAGGACGAAAGAGTATTTCTTTCCCTATGTTTTGATTAATAATTATTCCAAAATGGTTTCTTGATTTTAAAAACCGGAAATAATGTATATATTCTAGATTCCCTAATTTTAAAGAAAAAACAAAGAAACTAAAAAAAATACTATATCATCTCAATTATTGCTAATATTCTTTTTAATTAAATGGTAGAGCATGGCATTTGACATCACTTTATGCGTTATATTCCACCGGTTGTAAATTGTTTGCTTTTATGAAGATGGGCTTTATTTATTAATTTTATTGGGCATGTTTGGTTGGGTTTTCTCCTTCATTCAAATGAAGAAGATAAACAAATAAAATAAAATTATTTATTATTGGCGTTAAAACAACTACAAACTAAAGAAATCCACCTAATTAAGCATGGTTGGAAATTCAGATATGGAAAGGATGATGGATCTTGTCCAAAAATGAAATATATAACTCGATAGTATTAATCTTGTTTCATTAGGTGTAGCATCTACGATCTCGAAATTATCGTAAAAAAATAATCGATCCCTAATGAAATGACTTTTCATTACAAGATATGTGAGTCCATTTTTTTTTTTTTACAAATTCATGCTATCAATGTTCCGATGACCGTTGTACTCTCGCAAACAAGTCCATCCACGATGGGTTAGGAATTCGCGAAAATCGTCTTCGGTATAGAAGGTTTTTATCCTTCGTGTGTACGGGCAACGGCCCGGATTCGTCGTAGATACAAACTTTTATCGACAGCCCTAGGATCAAGATTACACACACAACCCTAGTAGATTTGAGGTTTGTGTCATGGAATAGCAAGCCGAGCATTTTGATTTGGCCCATTTTATAGAATTATAGATTTATGGCTGATGGCCCAATAAAATGAAGGAAATATTACATACTCATGGCCCTGGCCCGCGTGTGCCTTCAACTCCTGGCCCAGTCCTTCCGCGATAAATCGGCAATCGGGAAAACCGAAAACCGCCCTCGTCGGCAGCGACAGCGTTTCAATTTCCGATCATTTATCGGTGGTGGTTAACCGACTTTCGGTAGAATAGAGAGACAACTGAAAACTTCGTTATTCGACATGGAGGGTCGTAACGCATAGTATGAAACTACGTTTAATAAGTTATACTCCGTCCGTCCTAGTAGAAACGAAGTATTTCCCTTACTGTCCCACTAGAAACGACACGTTTCCTAAAATGGTAAAGATTATGTGAACCACATTTAACTACTCTCTTCCTCTGTTTCACTAATCAAGTTACATTTTCTATTTCGGGTGTCTCACTAAATAAGTCATATTCCATAAATGGAAAAAAATGAGTGGACCACAACCACTCTAAACAAATAAACTCCACCACTTTATACTTTTAAACTACACATTTTCTTTTCTTCCCACTTTCTAAATTCTCATGAACAAAAGCAATGACTTGATTAATGAAATAGAGGGAGTACTAAAAAGTCAAAAAATCTACACCACATAATACTATTTTCTTGATTCTCGCGCCCAAAAGAAACGTGTCGTTTCTAGTGGGACGAATGTAGTATAAAAAATATAACAAAATATAATGGTGATACATGATTGTGTTAAGTTTGTCATTAGTATGAAGTGTAATATTGAAGTTATAGACACCAAATATAATGGTGATACATGATTGTGATAGAAATATGGTTGACATGATTATTCGTGGAGGCTGAAAATAAATAAACACCTGTATTTTGAATAATATAATGACGTGGAAAATTCAAAAGAGTAATTTGACACAAACTAGTACTCCTTCCGTCCAATTATTACAGTCCTACTTTTCTAATCGGTTGTCTCGCTAACACTGTCATCTTTCCTAAAATAGCAAAAAATACTCTTAAATAAAAATGAAGTGGACTCCTCCTACTTAATACTCATCCCCACATTATCATTATCTCTCTCCAAAAAATTATCTCTCACGATTTTCGTTCCACACCGTACTCGAAAATTTATGATTCTTAAAATACAATATGAAAAAAACAGAAAAAAATCGATTGCCTCATCTATGCCCTGCAAAAATTTGGATTAATTCTCATTTCTTCCACCAACTACTCCTAAAAAATTGTACTAATTTCTTAATATAATTAAAACTCATAAAATACATAGTTAAATAAAGTTTCTTAATCTCCATGCCGAAACCAAAGGGAACAGTAATAGTGGGACGGTTGGAGTATTTTTTACACATTGTTCTGAAAAATCAAAGTCAAAGATTAGGATATGTTCGTATGATCATTCAAACCAATGAATTATCGACAATGCGTCAGAAGTCAACTTGTACTCGATCTATTCCACTAAATTAGAATATCGTCAATAATCTAATTATTTTCCTAAGGTGTATGTAGTGATTTAGTTGATGACGTGACGCCGACATAACAAAAAAATTAAAAATAAATGAGTGAATAATTTCACAGTTTTGGGGTTCTATGAATACACGATTGTAAATAGCTGTTTTGAATAGCTTATATACTTCAAGTGGCAAGAATTTGTGTTTTTTGATATTTGGAACACCCAACTTTACTATCTTTTCAGTTTTTTTAGAAATTTTAGATAAACTGAATTTCAGTTGTTTTTAAAATAAAAAGATGAGATATTCTCATCTAAATATACCAACTTTTTTCAAATTTTTCTTTTTTATATGGATTTTCAATTTAGCCTATAAATACACCAACTCTTGATTTATTTCAAATTGCATTTGAGTCAAAACTAAAACTGACATGACATTTTCTGGCATGACGTAGCTGCTGACGTGTATCCACCGTATCCAATTTACCACTAAATGCATAAATTCTTTACGATTTCTTTTTTGCACATAAACTTTGAATTTAAGCTATTGTTTGGTTACCAACAAATTCAAAGTCCTTTTATATACTATCTTCTCTCTCTGTATAAATTTCATATCTTCAAGACTTAATCATCTTGATAATAATATTGGTTGTTTTGACTCAAAAAATAAATCAATGGATCTCAAATTTCAACACTCTTTCCGGCCATTTTTTTTTATGATACGTGGAACCCGCAACTGCTACCTTCGGTGCGCACTGGGTAAACCCCGCTCCTTGTGCAGTAGCCTGCAAACCACACAGGAGAGTTCAACCACCCTAGGCTAACCATAGGTGATCTTTCCGGCCATTTTTGACTATATGTATGGTGAATGGTGATATATACCCACCTATAAAAAAATTGGCATTAATTTATATTGAAACTTGTTTAGTATACTTTGATTTATGACTTTGAAAAATTCGTAAACTCTGTAACTCCGGTCAATTCGTTGACTTTTACAAATCGATCGTCTTCAAATTAGTGTTTATAAATATTGAAAAAATATAATGTGAATTATTACTACACATTGAGGTTCTACACGTAGAGATTTTTTGTTGGAGTGAAAAATCAAATATCAATGGCACAATCATCTGCAATGATCGGCGGCAGTGGCATCTATAGCTACAAAAACAATTCCACCTTACAGGTTCAACCTCTCTCTCTCTCTCTCTCTTCTCTCTCTCTCTCTCACTCATCTTTTCATATTTCAGTTTGGTTTCATTGTTTATTTGGGGAAACGTCACTTTTGGACTTTTCCTTTCATTGTAATTTGATTTACTCTATGATACGACACGTAATTTCTCTCTCTTTCAAAATTGATTTGTTTTATAGAGGGATGGCTTCGAAGCAGCGAAGAACGTAATAAACGAAGCACTGATCGACAATCTCGACGTGGAAAAGTTGTTGTTCGGTTCAACTACGTTCGTCATCGCCGACTTAGGATGCTCCGTCGGACCAAACACCTTCTTTGCCATGCAAACCCTAATCGAAACCGTAGAGCAAAAACACCCTTCCAAAAACCTCGAATTCCAAGTCTTCTTCAACGACCAAACCGCCAACGACTTCAACACCCTCTTCGCCTCCCTCCCTCTTCCGAGGAACTACTTCGCGGCCGGGGTGCCGGGCTCTTTCTACGGCAGACTGTTCCCGTCCTCCTCCATCCACGTGGCCTTCTCCTCCTCATCGCTCCACTGGCTCTCTAGGGTTCCGCCGCAGTTGACGGAGAAAGACTCCCCGGCGTGGAATCCCGGCAAGATTCACTACACGGGCGCCTCCGACGCGGTGGTGAGAGCTTATGAGGATCAGTACGAGGAGGATATGGAGGTCTTCTTGAAGGCGAGAGGTGAAGAGATTGTAGAGGGGGGGATGGTTATAATGATAATGCCAGGTGTCCCCGACGGAGTTGTTACGCATGATGTTGGCATAGCCTTTGATTTTCTTGGATGCATTCTCATGGACATGGTCAAAGACGTAACGTATATTTTTAATTAAGATTTTTTTTCATGATTAGTTAATTTCACAATTTTAATTGGATCATACATTTGCATGCATGTTAATCTATTTAACTTTTTAACATTTTGTGGATTTCGTTGCAAATAGGGGGTTAGGGCGGTAGCCATTAACTTATATTCCATCGGTCCCATTATTTATGGCCATATTCTTTTCGGACGGGAATTAAGAGAATATATGATAAAGTATGAGAGAAGAAGTAAATGATAAAGTAGAAGCGATAAAATAATAAAGTATAGATTATAGAGGGATAGGGCCGTAGCCATTAAATTATACTACCTAGAGTTGGGGCTAACTTGCATAATTGAATTGTTTTGACTTTCTTTGATTTTATTGGAGTTTTATAATTCATCTCTATATATTAAGTCCAAATTAGGAGCTTCCTACATGGACTAGAAGCAATGGATACTCTTTAGGGTTTTGTTAGCCTTTTAATTTGCGACAAAGTCAATAGTTCTCATGAAGTCATATATATATATATAGGGAGTGGTTCCCGTGTGAACAGCCCTTATCGTGTGAACGTGTGAACACCTGCACTTTAAAGACAAACGTATTGCACTTTAAAGGTAAATATATACCGCACTTTAATGCGCACTTTATGTATCGCACTTAAGGACAACGTACTGCACTTTAAGTATTGCACTTTAAAATGCAATATATTTGCCTTTAAAGTGTAGTACATTTGTCTTTAAAGTGCAGTGTTCACACGTTCACACGATAAAAGGCTGTTCACATTTGAACCTCCTCCTATATATATATATATATATATATTCATATATTGATGTGATAGGTTGTAACTATGGACTGTAATTTCAAAAAAGTAAATTATTTTCAATTTTAGCATGAGTAAAATTTATAATTCTATGAAAATTAAATTTGATTGGCCTAGGATCATAATATACTTTGCTTTTAATCCAAGTAATATTAGTAGCCCGTGTAGACTTGTAGTCAATATTCAGGGGAGGATCTAAAACTAGGCTCAATAGAGCTACTATTCAATGTCCATTATTTTTTTCAATAGTAATTTCAAATTTTCAATGGTTTAGCACAATTAGGTGTTAGGATCATTAGACCCTCCAAATGTGACGAATATGCGAGACAATAACCAAGAAAAGTATAAAGAGAAAATATATAAGCATGAAAAATTTTACGTGGTTCAGTCAATAGACCTACATCCACAACCAGGGGAGGAACAATTCACTAATAAGGTAATATAATACAAAATGAGATTCCGATCCACAAAAATATGAACAATAAACCCAACTAACTAATTCCATAACATGTGACTATGATGCGTAGAATCACACTTAGAACAATTATAGAACCTATTTATTTATAGGTGAAATTAATGATGATCATCATTAATTCTTCGATGTGGGATAATATAGGTAACAACATAATATCAAGCAATTGTGTCTAGACCCCGTTCGGAAGAGCTTAGAAATAACTTATTTCAACTTATTCTAAATAATAAGTAATTTTGCGTGCGTTTGAGAGAGCTCATTCGAAATAACTTATTCTACTCTATAAGTTACTTTTGACTTATTTTTATAAATTGATATTTATGACTTATAGATAACTTATAAAGAGCTTATGTATAGATCCACCATCGAATCATAACAGCTACAATTTTTTACTCTGGATTTTTTTTTTATTTTTTTTGTATAAGCTATTATTAATGTGTTCATCCAAATGCGAACAACTTATTAAATTTAAGAACTTTTTCCATAATTCCTTATAATATATATATATATATATATATATATATATATATATATATATATATATATGCCTACTTTCCTTTTTCGTTTGTCCAAAATCTATACGCATATTAGCAAATTTTTTATTTCTAACTAAATCTTTCAGCAACTTTAATAGATTTAATTAATATGATAATATAGAAAAAGACTATGTTATCCAACTTTTATAATAGCAAACACAATTATGACATTAAATTTTTAATAATTTACTTTAATTTACTCAAATTTGAATTCCAACATTTATCTAACTTTCATAACATTATATTTTTTTTAATCTATGTGAAAAAGCAAACAAACATATAAAATAGGGACGGAGGGAGTACGTTTTAGATGAGTTTATTGCCCATGTGAAAATTCTGTCCTTCCATTAATTTCTTCTCCAAATAGGGAATTTTAAGCCAAGATAAAGTGGAGTCCTTCAACGTTCCTCATGTATATCCATCGATGGAGCAACTGCGGAGAGTGGTGGAGAAGAACGGGTGCTTCGAAATCGTGAAGATGGCGATAAGGAACGCGCGGACAAACAAGGAAGCCCCGGTAGACATGGATAGCGCAGTGAAGCATCTGAGAGCAGTTGCAGAAGGAAGTGTGGGTAACTACTTGGGCAGCGGGATAGTGGATGAGCTTTTTAACCGGGCAGTCGGGCAGAAGAACAAATTCTCTCACATGCTCTATTCAGCCGGGATCCAGATCGGTTCTCAACTCTTCGCCGTTCTCCGGCGCAAATGATGTGGATTGATGATGTTATCAAATTATAATAAGATGCAATTATGATATTCATATTACAATGTTATCGTCTCAACAAGCAAATAGGTGTTTTACGATCAATCACAAGTTTCATCACAGTATTCATACTGGAAATTATGATCAAAGATCTTTCGATCAACCGCCATCTACTTCAGCGTCCTCAAATCTTTAGTTTTTCATCAAATTTTCGGAGGGCCAATTCAATTCGGCTAATATTTTTATTCCAAGTTTTCACTAAGGACTAATTCGACCAATGTTTTTAATCTCAAATATCTTATGAGTTAATTAGGTTAAAAATATTTTTGTGATTTTCTTACCTCAAATTTGGAAAATTTTGTTAAAATCTATTTTTTTTACTCTAATTAATTCATAAGAACTTTGGGGTAACGGTATTGGCTGATGAAAATTTTATTCTGAAACTATCCATATCTTATTTTAATATATATTTATATATTTTTTTAAAATTTCGTTAATTATCTGTTGACCCATGGAAAAATTGACCGAAAGTCCAGTTTGATCAAACTCTAATCTTTTGGGTATCCATTTTGACCAATAAATCCAAATTGGGATCAATTTGGACAAAAATCAAATATTTGAGGACCATATGTGTTAATTTATCTTCAAAATGCCAAAATAATCCATAATAAGTCAGTAACCTCACCAAAAACCCTTCATAATTACAATCACAAAACTATCACTCATTCATACTCTTGACACCGCAGTTAGGTTACTTTGAGCACTCTCCGTCGTCCGGCCTCCAGCACTTCGGTTCGTCTGAGCATTCTCTGTCGTCCGGCCTCTACCACTTAGCTCCGTTCGAGCATTCTCCGTCGTCCCACCTCCAGTACCAAGTTCAGCTAAAACTATTAGAAAAAAAAAGAAAAATGTAGTTACATTTAAATTTCGATAAAGTAATAATCTCGCTAAGATAATAATTTATTCCGGTCCTGATATTGGTCAATGCACTAAAATTATGTTCGATAAAGTAATAACCTCATTAAATAAATATTTTTTCTCGGTCCCAATGTTATTAGTTTATCGAGGTTTAACTGTAGTAACTATAACTCAATATGTTATAAACGACTTTAAATTTACAATATTCAAGAAATGTTGTTCACTCACCTATTTCAAATTCTTTTTCCACTTCGGCCTCGGACACATCTTCTTCATTATTCAAGAACGCGTTAGCAGAACTGTAGCTCAACCAATTTTCGACGCATATCAAAGCCTCAACAATATCCGGAGTCAAAGAGCTTCTCAGTTGGGAAAGAACACGACCTCTCGTACTAAATGCACATTCGAAGTAACACTAGATACGGGGATAGCCAAGACATCCTTTGCCATCGAAGCTAGAATTGGAAAGCGCAAGCCGTTCCGCAGCCACCACTGTAAGATATCAAACTTAGCAATCTTGGTCGCAGTCGTCTTGCGTAGCTTCTCTGTGAAATAGAGAACAATCTCCAACGAATCGTCTTCATCGGATTCTAAGTCGTCAACACTAGCCTGTAGAAAGAAGATGTAAGTGCGTGCTTATTGCTTACGAACTTCTTCGAAATAAGAATTTGTAATTTATGTTAGGAGAACCAACCTGTAGAAGGCTACACGAACCTCTAAGTCGAGCTCTTTGACCGGAGGGTTGCGTTACTTCCGTAGTAGGAGTATCCAACGGTGGTCGAGTGAGAGTCACGCGTCGTCTCTTATAGAACTCAAACAACTCATTCAATGAGTTCCTCACGACTCCAACCAATTCGGTTGCCCTCTGCTCATTGTACACCGTCTTCAAACACTTCTCCACGTGTTTCATCTTTTGTCTTGGATCCAAAAGTGCAGCGATGTATAGCATTTTGTTTATCTTCATATTCACATCCTCCTCCTCCTCCATCAAATGTTTCTCCACTTTTCTCCTCATCCTTGTAGCCATCGTATTGATTTGTATATCTTCGTTCGACTCCAAGTTCTTAATGCCATCGAATATATCACACATTTCTGCAAAAATCAACGGCGATGTTACGTATTTGGTGTCGCTGATGAGATTGGTTAACTCGTAGAACCTCTCCAAGTACTCAAGCATTGCACCAATATTAACCCAATCTTCATCTTGAGGCACCCCAATAGGTTCGTCTTCGTGCATTTTCTGATTCAAGTCATGCACAAAATTAGGATTCGACTCCCCAAACGCAAAGAACTTAAAGGCCTTATCATACCGCAATGCTAATTCTAGCATCAAGTAAGTGGAGTTCCATCTCGTCGGAACATCCAAGCATAAAGAATTTGTCCAAGCCAAATTGTGGGCCTTCACGGTTTCCTTGAATTGTTCTAATCTAGATGGTGAAGCCTTTATCCACTTCACGGCCTCTCTAACTCGTCTGACAGACATGTCAATCTCTTTTATCCCTTCCGACATAACCAAGTTAAGGATATGCGCAATACATCGCATGTGAAGGTACCTTCCATCAAGAACACTTGAATCCCACCTCTCCAAGAATGGCTTCAGGTACCTAATCGCATCATCATTCGCCGAGCGTTGTCCATGGTGCAGCATAATACATTCTTCATCCCCCAATCCTCCAATGACTGAATAATTGCAGCACCAATATCGTCTCCCTTGTGACTGCATAGTTTACGAAAACTAATAATCTTTCTATGCAAGCTCCAATTTTTGTCGATGCAGTGTGCCGTAACACAAATGAAGTTCGTGTTATTAATTGCAGTCCAACAATCGGCGGTGATTGACACCTTCCCCCCTGCAATTTTTTCGGAAAAAGGACTTCAAAGAAAGCTTCTTCCTTGAAAAAGGGTTTATACAACCCTCCCTAATCGTCTTTCTACTAGGGATCTTGAATATTAAGTTTTCAAGAAAGTGTTCATCCCGGATAACCTTCTCACACAACTTGAACTTCACACTTTGTGGGTTGAATTTCCAAGATGTCAATGACCCTGTTCCGTCGGATTCGTCTTCATCACTAAGTACTAACTGATTGACTGAATCTTCGCCGGCTTGCAAACACGAAGAACTATGGCTCTTCGAAGAGGCTGTACCGTTCGTCTTTGAATCATCTTTAATCAAGACTCCATGCCGACTGACTGTTGCTTCGTCTTTTCTCAAACACGAAGAGCTATGGTTCTTCAAAAAGGTTGTACATTTCTTCTCTGAATCAACTTTAATTTTTCTCCTTTTCTCATTTTTTGTTGGAGGATTTATCTCCTCAATCCTCTCCACACTAAATTCTTCCCAACCCTTGGACCTTGCACTTGTTGAAGCTTTCCGTTTATTTGCATTTCCATGCCTTGCTTCCTCTCGGCTTGCTTCTTTCATCTCTACGTCTTCTAACAACGTATTGTCTTTATCATCGACAACCCTATTGTTAGCCTCTGTATGAGGCTGAGAACTCTGCATCTAAACAAAAAAACCATAAGAAACAACTATTATTCATAATTCATTTCACAATGTCAAGAAATAATAGAAATTACAAAACCTTATGGTGAAAGGAATTGGATAAAACAGAAACTGGATATTCTCCCTTCACATTATTCAAGGAAGCAAGCTAGTTCCTGGGCACAAATGGATGAAACCCATTACCAGAACACAAAACAATCAAGAGAGAGGTTCAAAAGAAAAGTCTTCCCGAAACAAGATTCGAAATACATTACATTGGCGATTAGTTTATGCAAAAACTAGAAGCAAACCCAAATCAAATCAACAATAGTCAGTAGCTGTTAATTCTAAACAACAGACTCCAAATTCTTGTGGTCAAATTCAGGAATATAAGAATCAAGACATAGCCGGAAATGGAGAGTAGCACATAAATTTAACATTTCAGTTTTCACATTTCGGATTCAGAAGCAATATGCATACCCATAAATTGCAAGCGGAGCAAAAACCTCGAAACTTGATTTTTTTTTTTTTAAATTTTTAGAAAACAGCCACGAAATGGAGAAATCAAAAGTTGACAATGTTCCTCCCGGGGTAAATTAGCTCCAGATCGAGGCAAACGGAATCAACGAAAAAAGGAACTATAGCTAGGGTTTCGCAATTACGATTGGGGGAATATCTGAATGCGAGTAGAGGTCAATTACCTCTGCGAAGTGTACGCATTCGACGTCTGACGATGTGCTCCCCTCGCCAAGGGAAAGCTCGACGATGTGCCCTGCTCCGACGATGTGCTCTGCGTTCTACCTTCTCTCTTTCCCGCCTACGCTTTTGTAAAGAAAATAGAAATTCATTGTATAATAATAATAATTATTATAAATTATTCTTATTAATATTATTATTATTATTGAAATTCATTGTATAATAATAATAATTAATGTAGTGATTAACTAAAATTGTCAAGATTGTGTTAACTAAATATTGGGCGAAATGTTTGGCAGTTGTATTTTTACGTTGTTGGCTGAGTTGATTATTATAATTATTTTAAATCTCTAATTTTCGTTTTTATGTTTGTCATTACTGGACTAAATCAACCACTCGGAATATTAAACAAATATATACATATATAATATAGTCATAAATTCAACAATAAATAACAATTTAATAATATAGTAGTGATGAAGAATAAAACTTAAGACTCAATGTGCAAGCCTATCACTGTTAGTTTAGGTTGGTTGAACTCTCCTTTTTTTGTTTGCGCTTTAGAAACATAAGCGAGATTTACCGTTGCCGCACACTTCAATAGAAGTTATGAGTTACCCCCGTCATAAAAAAAAATATAATACAAGGGAGAGATCAATGTTCACTTCGCGGCCGGGGTGCCCGGTTCTTTCCACGGCCGACTCTTCCCTTCTTCTTCCATCCACATCGCGTATTCCGCTCATGTGCCGGAGGAGTTGGTGGTGAGAGACTCACCGGCGTGGAATGCGGGTAAAATTCACTACACGGGCGCCTCGGACGTGTATAAATTAAATTCACTACACCCTAGTATGAATGATTTGAGGAGAGCGATCTCATTTCGGGAATGAGATTGCCCACAAAGTTTCCTCTAGGGCTTCGGAGCAGAAAAACGAGTTAGCTAAGCTCTTGCATTCACTTGCAGATGCTCGTCAGCATTGGACTGTGCTCAAGCACAAACATATTTACTAATTAAATTCATATAGCTTTACAAATGTCGGAGTAACCATCTTAATTGTGTGAGTAAAAAGTGAAAATGGTACCCAAACTTTCACTTATTTTGAGTTTTGGTGCCTATTCTTTAAAAATTGTGATTTTGGTGTCTAAACTTTAGAATTCCTCTATGTTTTGGTGCCTCATAAATAGGGGTGAAAACGGATCGAATACGGACGGATAGTGTTATTCCCATATTTTGTCTCATATTTTTTTTTCTCGAATTCGGAGTCGAATACGGGAAGGCTGAATATGAATACGGATTCGAAATATTCGGAATACGAATACAGGGCGGATATATGATGAATTCGGATCGAATTTGAATAATAATAATCGGATAATATGATTCATAAATAACCATCTATTTGTGATTGCAACACATGAAAAATCACGTGTACAATATTTAATAGAAGTTTTAATACAAACTATAGTTAATATACTATCCATTATGAATAGCATAATTTTTAGGATCAAGAAAGTACAAAAAAATTCCAAAACTTTAATATATAATTTTTTAATATATTTTCTTAATCTTAATTTATTATTATATTAAAAATTAATTATTAAATAATTCGAATATCCGAATTCATAATCCGGGAAATATCCGAATTCAGTATCCGGGAAGAATGGGCACCAAAACAGAAACAATTTGTGAAGTATAGGCATCAAAATCACAATTTTTAAAGAATGGGCACCAAAAATCTAAAAAAGTGAAAGTATAGGCACCAAATTCGCAACTTTCTCTAATTGTGTAGAATCCAAAATTTCTATCAACTTCTTAATTTATTTTATCTTGAATTTTCTACGAGCTCTCTGTCTCTCAATTCCGAATCTTACGTTTGTCCAACATGCAGGGGTATATGTTGGTCATTCTGTCATAGGGAGCTCCTAACAAGTTACAAAAACTTATCACTTTGTCACACACATCTATAGTTAGAAACACTAATATATGTATAGATAGTATGTTTATAAGTTTAATTTAGTTCGATTTAAAATATAAGGTATCAATATAACATTCAAAATTGGACATTCTAAGATGTAACTTTAGAAATGGGCAATCCAAAGAACGTTGTGAAATATTGTATCTTGACTACTTACAATGATCGTTGTTTATTGTTGACGGATAATATGTATCTTGACTACTTACAATGATCGTTGTTTATTGTTGACGGATAACATGTATCTTGACTACTTACAATGATCGTTGTTTATTGTTGACGGGTAACATCTCTCCCGCACACTTGAGGAGTTTCTTGATTTGTGTTTTGTAAATCTTGATTACAACTTCAATTTGTTTTTTGTGTTGCTAACTTTTAATGAATTTTCAAATATTTGGTGTTTGGAAACAAGCAACTACGTCATCAATTATCAAACTTATTGGTAATTTTGAGTGATTTTTGGAACCGCGGTTTTTTAGTAAATAAGAATCATGTTAGAATACTTAAGAATGAATTGAAAATATTAACGACAATCATGAAACAATCGCATAAAGTTAATGCTCGGTAAGTGTCACACTTGAACAAAATGTATATTTCTCGGATTTGCTATCTTAACTGTTCTATTCTTCAATCTTTAGAATCTAATATTGTTCCTTCATCAACATTATTCTCCATAGTGTTCAGAATTTGTGGTTATGATTTCAGATCATTTGGAATGGTAATGGATGGTATATAACATTTATCCTAACACTAGTACACTGTTAAACATAGCTCAGAAAACGATATTTTTAGGTAGATCATCCAACTTGGACCTCCTTGTTAACCAATACCTTCTAAATTATCTACCATAGCAAAGAAATTACGATTTTATTTTGAAACGGATTTTTTCAACAATGACGATTTAAGTATCATTTACTTATATAGATATAGACCTATCAAACCAATGATCAAGATCTTGCAACCCATTTTATCTGTTGATCATTATCTGCCAACTAGAACTATCTACCTAAATATCTAGATATATTGAATAAAAGAAGTGTCAACACAAATTTTTTTTCGAATCAGGATTTTTTTATTACGAAGGTT